>APFE031394016.1:221918-293580 GCA_000404065.3 Pinus taeda | reverse complement strand
AAATATTAATGGGTATTAATATAAAACTGGGTTAGAAGGTTCCAAAAGTCATGGATCAATCCAAATCTAATCTTAGCCGTTGATTAGAGATTTAATCTCGGCCATTGAAGGACCAACAGGAAAAGTATAAGAGGAGGCTTGAGGGTTAGTTGGAGAACACACCAGAGTGATCAATGATTTGCTAGCGCAGGGTTGCTAAGCAAAGTCAAATCAATGATCAGCATTGAGTATTGGACAGAGAGGCAGAGACAATGCCGAGAGACTAGCGCAGAGGCAAAGAGCAAGAAGCAGCAGCCAGAGCAGGTCACGCAGAGCCCAGCAGAGACAGCGCAGAGGCCAGAGGGACTGCGTCATCCACGTAGATAGCTTCAGGAGTGACGCAGAGGATCCCAGAGGCTACCCAGTGCCTCAAAGGGATGACGTAGAGGGGTTTGGGGCTGACGCAGAGGCCAGAAGGGCCAGCGCAGAGCTTTAGAGTCGCTGGAGAGGGTTTCGTGGGACAGGTTTTTTGAATACCTGTTTCCGAATAGAGAGGTATTGTTGCCAGTTATTTTTCTCTGTCGGGTGAGCCAGTTTGATACCCAGTGGTACTCTCAAGGAAATACTATATAATAATAAACCCTTAGAATAGCTGCACCGGTTTTCCCGCATTGGGTTTTTCCGAGGACATTTGTCCAAAATTAACGGTGTCACTTGTCTGTTTGTTTTCTTTCAGCTGATGATCTGTAGATGTTGAGAATGTATTGTGTTTATTTCGTTATTTCTATGTTTTAGATAACTTGTTCGAATCTAACAAGTAGAAGAAATAAACCAGAAAAATACAGATTAAATTTCTAACAGATAGACTTAGAAATTTCAACAACATATTCATTAATGAACAGGTTGTAGACATTCTCACCAAGTCCTTGCCAACGGGAAAGTACGTCTACTTTAGGGATAAGATAGGAGTGGTGAGAAACGCCTTCCTCGGTAAGAGGGAGTGTTGAAAAAGGTACAAAGGAGGTGTTTTTGACTAAGCCTAGGAAAACAAGTGAACCCACCTTTTTAGTGTGACTTTATGTAATTATTAAAGTCATGTGACTTTTTAGTCACTTTACGATTTCTAAAAGTACATTGTACTTTATGATATTAAAGTGACTTTACGAGACAAAAAGGTACATGGTACAACAAGTTATTAAAGTGACCAAAGGGGGTCATTAATGAAGGAGGAGACATGAGAGGGGGTCAATGTGAGATTAGATCTACACCCTTGATCAAGAGAAGCTGAGATCTAATATTAGCCCTTGATCTTAGGGATAGGTCTTCTCATCATTAGAGAGACTAAAAAGGAGAAAAAGAAAAGGCAAAGAGGGGGCTCATTCCTCATGTGTAGCTTTCGGAGAAGAGGAGAGGAGGAGAGGATAAGCAAGGAGAAGGCTGAGATTGTCATTTTCTGAAGGAGAGACCAAATTTGCAACAAGAAGGAAAGTACAGCCCAAATTTCTAGGCTGGGAAGTAGCACACAAATCGAGGAGGTACAGGGAGGTGGCACACAGACCCAGAGGGTTCAACATCGATTTCCAACACGAATTTCGAGGTTGCTACATCATATTAATTGCAGGCTGGACTGGCCCAAATTTCGAGGAGAAATCTATGGGTTTGTGGCATGATTTTCGGGGCAGAAGAAGTGTGTCAGAGGCCTGAAATTTGACTATTTTCGGGGCAGAAGAAGTGTGTCAGAGGCCTGAAATTTGATATTTGAGGCAAATTTCAGGTCTAATAGGCATGGATTTCGAGGAGGAATCTGTCAGACAAAGGTATGATTTTTGAGGCAAAAAATTAGTCTGACAGGCACAAAATTTGAGGGTTATTATTGTTGGACTGTGGCACAATTTTCGGGGTAGAGAAGGCTCACTATGACACGAAATTGAGGGCCTAAAGTGTTGACTGTGGCAGAAAATTCAAGGCAGTCAAAGTCTGTCAGTCGCATGAACTTCAAGGAGGGAGATAAGTAACCTTGATGTGTATTTAATGCTGTAAAATTTTCTCTAAGATAAAAGCAAATAAAAATCCTCTTCCTACTGGTTTTCCCTTCAGGGTTCTTCTAGGGTCTGATTGACCAAAAATCTAATGTCTAAATTTTTGTGCATGCTTGTGAAATTATCAACCGAAAGTGAAAGTTAAAAGTAGTGATAGCTGATAGTGTTTTAATTGCAGTTTATATTCAAGTTTAAACTCAGCTATGTACATGGGATTTGGGCATTAAACTTGATGGATAAAACAAATTGAAATCAGGTGGGGCAACAAGGACATAAAATTTCTACAAGCCCTAGATCATTTGTGCCCTATGTAGGCTATATTGGAGGAGGATGTGAATTGCCTTGCCTTGCTTTTTGAGCCTTCAGCTTAAGAATAGTTGTCCTCTATAAGCTTACCTTGTGACTTTATCCCTTAAACTTATCATATCTTTTCCAATCAATTGTTGATCTTGTTGGTGAAGGCCTTTCTTTGAGGAAACCCTTCTTGTAGGGCCTTGGTTTTCATGTCTTATCTTGATTAGACAAGTGACTATTTAGCCTTGAAACTCTAGTCTCTCGCTCTAATCCATAAGTTTCGGATAACCAAATCAAAGTAGGGCATTCCTCTTAACCCGATAAGCCCTAAGTGGAGAGAAGGGACTAATTCTAAGTGTTGTTGGATTTGTTTATGAATGATAATTAAGTGCAAATGTACTTATCTACTGGTGAGGTGCATTCTCTTTATATTGTTCTTGGATAGATCCTTTCTTCTAAACCCCACTAGGGTTTGTAGTGGAAAACCCTAATCATCACCCTAGATCCACTTGTACCTTTTCAAGGGAGGCCTTAGTTGACCCCATATGCCTAGTAAAAAGGAACTAGTCTCCAATCCTCCCCTCACTTTTATTTATTGAACAAATTCCAAACTATTTTGCTGGAAAACTCTTCATATCACCTTTAGAACTGACTGCCTTAAATACCAGCAATCTTAACTTGGGGAAGCTCCCCCTTGAACCAAAGGGGAGTTGGCCTGAAGTGGAGAAGAGGGTTGGTGAGGTGATAATGGCCTACCTCTTAGTTTTACTCAACCCACACTTGAGCTTTCGGACTTAATCTTTGCAAGTGTGAGTTTGTGTGATAACAATAAATATTCTTTTGAGCACTTGAAACTGTTTTATGAATGTATGAATTTGGAAAATTTTCAACTACCCTTATATTTTGGTAGACACTCCTGTGTCAAATCAGAAATAGATTAAGGAGGTGGTGACGCTGAAATTTCTCGAAAACAGATGAAATATAATTCAACCCCTAAGATGAAACGATTTTCATTGTCCCACAACAAGCCTATGTAGGGCAAAAATTATAGACTGTACCTTCACATGTTCACAAAACAATGCTATATGACAACATGCTAGTGCACTTGTCCTTAACCAAACCAGAGCACAATTGAACAAGTGTAGTAAGCTACTTTTGGACTCAAATATATCAGGCAGTAAACTAGTTACTAAACACACTATTCCGAATCTCCACTGCCCAGGAAGGTAAATCCAATTAAATCTAATCTAGAAACTGAAAAATCTATCAGTTACAATGAAATCAAAGGTTCACTTTCGTTTTCTTTAAGCAAGTTAATCATAATATTGGTCACAAGCCTTGCCGTGCAAAGCAATATCATCGCCTAGATAGAGACCAAATCTTTTGACACGAATGGTTCTCAAAAAATTTTGCACATCAAACAACATGTTTGACCCCTCACTCTTGATAGATTAAGTATTAAAATAAATTTAAACTAATATTTATATTTCCCAAATTTAATAATTTTTTTTTTTTTTATACAAACTTCATATTTATTTTTACACCACATTCTATATAGAGAAAAATAGCTGACATATGTCAGAATAATCTCTATAGCTGACATATGTCAGAATAACCACATTACATTATGTATCCCACAAAAAGGATACAATTGGAGCAAGGCACGAAAGAAAAATTTTCATAACATCTCTTCTATGACTTGATTGCACCTTTCTCATCATAAATCATTATTAACCTTATTTAAATAATAATAATATTTATTACTCAATAGAATGGAATTGTCAGGTTTAAAAATGTTCAAGCTAAATCATTCTTATGTCAGAATAACCCACATTACATTATGTATCCCACAAAAAGGATACAACTAATGCTCCAATCCTATTGGAACAAGGCACGAAAGAAAAAATTTCATAACATCTCTTCTATGAATTGATTGCACCTTTCTCATCCTAAATCATGAATAACATTATTAATAATAATAATAATAATATTTATTACTAAATAGAATATGCAGTTGTCAGGTTTAAAAATGTTCATACTGAATCATTCTTATGTCAAAATAACTTATCCTCTGCATGCTAATGCAAGTAAGACACAAATATTACATCTAACTTTTCACAATAATTTTTTGGATCCATCAAATTCACTAAACATTTATAAAAAATTGAGAATCTATCATAAGTTGACTCGCAATTTTTACTAAAACAGTCAAATAGACAATGTTAAAAATCTAAAAATTACGTATCATTTAAAAATCTAAATGTTTATTAATTTTAAAAAATTTACCGAAGGCGTTTGGTTAAATATTCTTTATAATGGAAATGACAACATAAGCAAAGTGTTTTGAAAACAAAACAATAAATAAATCACATCTTCAGTTCAGCTCAAGCCAAGTCAGAGAAGGGCATCATTTATACAATCAATTTGTAACTGCTGCAAACAAATAAAGAGGTGCCAATACAAACCTGTAACAAGCGCTGGCGTTCTTGCAGTATCTTTGCAGCACCGAGAAGCATGGTGCTATGCGCATCATGTCCACAAGCATGCATTTTCCCAGGGTTCTTACTTTTGTGTGCCCACTCAATTTCCTCCTGCAAATTTTCAAATGCCAAGTCTTTTGATTTATTAGAGAGATAAATAAGAACACACACTAAATAGAAGTAGAAAGTAAAAATGCATCCTATCTTACCCATGGGGAGACGTGTCTTTGAATTTATTTTACACTTAGAGGTATCTAATTATTCATGATATCAATTTTAATATTTTTTCGCAGCCTTCATCATCGTGTATAAATCAGTGTTGGCAAATATTTACAATACATTGCTAGTTTTGTAGCTATAAAAAAATTTTTTGAGCATATTACGATATTTTGAAAATATTTCATTATTGATTTTAGCACATATATAGAAGAATTTAGTTTTAAAATTGTTTTTGTTTGGTTAAGAACTTCTTTTCCTAAAATGTAAAAAAATAGGTTAAGGGCTCAAGACCTTGAAGGATTTTGTAGGAGTGAAAACCTACTCCCTTACGAACTACTCATGGATAGTTTTCATTGAATAACAGTAATGAGTCAGCCTACATTTAAAGATAACAACCAATAATGGACTATTGATTTTAGCATATATATAAAAGAATTCAGTTTTAAATTTGTTTTTGTTTGGTTAAGAACTCATTTTCCTAAAACGTAAAGAAATAGGTTAAGGGCTCAAGACCTTGAGGCATCTTGTAGAAGTGAAAACCTACTCCCTTACGAACTACTCATGGATAGTTTTCATTGAATAACGAACTACCCATGGATAGTTTTCATTGAATAACAGTAATGAGTCAGCCTACATTTAAAGATAACAACTAATAATGGAGAACCAATAATGACTAACCAGTGGTATAATACCACCGAGACAGTTGAGAAATGAGAAAATATTTTTATTTACATCTTCTGCACTCAAATATACCATGAAACTCATTAGTTGATTTACAATCTCGTGATTAATATCCTAAACCAAAAAAATAATTTCTCTCCATAAAATTGGTTGTATATATCAACCCAAGTTGCATCTCCATCTCCAAAGGCTCAGAAAGGAACTTTTGAAATTTGAAACACCAACCGGCATTACCAAAAAAAAACCAGGAAAAAAAAAATAACTATTTAAAATTTGAATGTTTCTATATTTTTAAATTTATCTATAATATTTAATAGGTTAGATATTTTCTTCAATATAATCAATAGTTTTTTGTTTCAATCACAATGTTGAATAAAAACCTGCAATAAAAAAATTACTAACAAATTAATAATTCAATCCCAAAGGTTAATTATCTTAGTCTCAGATATATGAAATTTCAACGAATATCTGAAATATTAACTTCGTTGAAAGCACAATTCTCAAAAATTTTGCTCATCGAACCCAATATTTTGGCACCTAAAGATATCAAATTCTAGAACGCATATCCCCATGTGATTTCCTTGGATTAGAACCTTACAGCTATCCACATGGGATTTCCTTGAATTAGAACCTTGCAATGGATAGTTAAAACTTCACATTTCATGTGTTGAATTTCTATCAATAAATTCCGAGTATTACATTTTTATCACTAACATGAATATCTAGCAAAAGCTCCAATCTTCCATTTGAGTTAAAAACAATTTCCACAGAATTGCTTTTTTGGATTATTAAAATTAAAATCTCCTTATTTCCACAGCCCCTCATTTAAAATTAATCCCTAATATATAATCATATTAACACTGATCAATTATGCGCCCAGATAATTCAACTTCCTCAGAATATCGATCTCAATGTTTTCACACTCGCAACCACTGACCTGAATGGGCAAAGCATCCATATCAGCTCTGAGGGCGACAAAAGGAGGGCCTCCGGTGCCAATGGAGGCCACCACGCCCGTTTCCGCGAGGGGCCACCGATACCTTATGCCCATTTCATCAAGCTCGTGTCTGATAAGGGCACTTGTCTCGAATTCTTGATATGCGAGTTCAGGGCGCTCGTGGATTTTTCTGCGGACTTTTTTGAGCCATTCCACTGTCTCCGGCAGCTTTGCTAACCGAAGAATCTCTTGCGAGAGGCCATGGGAAGGGTTTGCCTCCTCAGCAATGCCAATGGCGAAGCGGTCGACGGCAGATGCATATAAATCGTCCAAATTGTTGTCAGAGTCTCCCAGACGAGTGTTGAGGTCCGTATTGGAACACCCTGCGAGAATCCCGCAGCCCAATAAAATAAGAATTAGAATGGAATTGGGTTTCAGAGCACAGGCGATTTCTCGAAGGCAATTGGTGGCCATCTGAATGTTGTGTTGCTAAGCAATCAATACAGCAAAATCAAGGAATGGTGCAGATTGACAATAGTTGCTCAAAACGGATTTGGTAATAAAATCCTGCCAAATTTCGTCACAGAAATCTGAGCTTTTGATCATTTCAGAATGCTAAAACGTTGGGGGAGGTTCCACTAGGATAGGAATTTGATCATAGTAGAACTAGGCTGGTCAGAGTTGTGACAGAATTTTTATCAAGATTCTCTCTTTTGAGCGTTAGTTCAAAAAAAAAATCGAATGCCATTGCTGTAAGAGTAAGTGATAGTTAAAAGGGTCGGGTCATGACAGAATTTTATCAAAATTTTCTCTCTTTTGACGTTAGTTAAAAAGGACAAACAAATTCGAATGCCATCAGTTAAAAGAGCTTTTGAATACCATTTTTTATTATGCATACGTTATATGTGTGAATACTCATTATTTTTTTTTTTCAGAATTAGACTATTCTATTATATACAAGAGACAAAAATACAGTTACAATCAGGCTTTACAGCGGGAGCTTATTCCCAGAGATAATGGCATAGAGGCTCAACCGTTTGACCATGCTTGCGATTAGGACCCAAAAAATTCCCACGCAGCGGAGAACCAGAACCAAAACAGTGAACCAGGCCCAAATGTAGAACAACAATCCCACGCAGGGGAGCGCCACAGTGGCCAACTGTCTCATTCCCAAAAAAACAGCCATCTGTCTCATTCCAAAAAACCCCAAATCACTGACACAATGACACGTCTACGGCTTAACCAGCCTTGACAATATGACACATAAACTAACAAAGACAAGTGGACGAGGAAACCTGACCAGAGAGACCAAGAGCCACAACCCAGACCATGCATCAGTACCAGAATTGGAGCAGCGAGCTATTCCTCCGGCTCCTCCTCCACGATCGGGCAGGGTCTGTAATAGTCCTCCTCTAGCTTCGTGGTTGCAGCTTCCTCAGCCTCTGCAGGTGGACGTTCACTGCCATCTTTCTAAGGATTCGGCACCTCAACAGACTTTCCTTTGTCTGCCTGGGCCAAGTTGGCCTCGTGGATTTCTTCTCTCGGAGGTGCAAGATCAGGCGGAAAGCTGGTGCCTCCTTCCTCCTCAAATTCATCAATAAACAGAACTGATATGTGGGCGTTAATACGCGACCGAGTCAGACGACTGTCAAAGGAAAAGATAGCGGAGCCAAAGAAGGGTGCATCTGAGGTGCCAGGGGAGCTAGCCTCCAGGAATTGGGTAGGCCAAGAGGGATTTGAGGCGGCAGAGCTAGGGCAGTGGCAGAAGCAGTGACAGTGCGAGCAATGACAAGGTGGGCGAGTTTCCTCCGCAGCTAGGCGTCGCGAGGTTCCTCCTCTGCTGGAGCCCCGACGGCTCAGCATCCTTTGGCGCTCACGAACCATACTGGCAGGGAAGTTCAGGGAATGATTCAGCTGAACAAGCAGGTTCGAGCTGTGACAGAACAGTGCAGATCCTGTATTAACCATAAATTGGATGCGAATTAACCAGAGATCAGAATGCAGGTGGACAGGGACGCGGAGAGGGCCGCTGTAAATAGAGCTTCCAGCGCTACCTCGGTGGTCGTCCGCCATAATGGTAGCTATCACATCCATCACAGAGCCGAGAGGGGTAGCGCAGCCGAGGGAGGCCGGAGTGTTAATGCTCTCGGTCTGCCATCCTGTGGCTATTAAAGCCACCGTCCTGGAGTGACCAGCTCCCCCACATCCCAAGTGAGCCTTGCGCGTGATGGGCACGTGGCCTTCACGAGACCCCTGTCCCGTCAACCCTATATTGCTAGCTAGCACCCGCATCCGGGAGTGTGAATACTCATTATTTTTTTTTCTACGTTAAGACTAACCTAAGTACCCACGGGGGATTTGAACCGGTAACCTATCGCAAGGAGTGCCTTAACAGCGCACCCATTCACTGTCAATCCAAAGCCCCGTGGGCGTGTGAATACTCATTATTATGAATGAATGATATTTTAATTTCTACCCGACTAAAAAGAGTAAAGAGTATATGGGAGTGAAGAGTATATGGAATTACTAGTATATTTTTATTTGTGTTTTGCAATTTAATTTTTTTTTACTTAAATTAATGATCGTGAAAATTCAAGAATTCCATTCGAATCAACTAGTGCAGCAACTCATTAAACTTCTCTTATCTGTTTAATAAATTATTTACCAACACCTAAGGTCAAAATTTGCAACACTTAAGGTCTCCCTACCATACATAAAAGGCACCACTGATAAAATTACTAAAATTCTTAACAAACACAACATTAATGTAGCCTTCACCCCTACTAACACCATTAGACAATTACTCAATGCAATAAAAGATCCCATAAACCCTAACCTTCAAAAAGGTGTTTATGTTATTCCTTGCTCATGTGGAAAGCAATACATAGGTGAAACTGGAAGGTCTTTCAACATTAGGATTAAAGAACACACTGCTGACTTAAGAAGAGAAAGGACCTCAAAATTAAAGAACACACTGCTGACTTAAGAAGAGAAAGGACCTCAAAATTAAAGAACACACTGCTGACTTAAGAAAAGAAAGGACGTCAAAATCTGCCTTAGCAGAACATGTTCATTCTTCCTCTCATTATCTCTGCATGGAAAAAACCAAACTAATTAAAAAAGAAGACCACTATCTTAAAAAGAAAATTAAAGAAGCCATTGAAATAGAAAAACGAAAGAACAATTTGAATCGGGATGACGGATTAAAACTGAGCAACACCTGGAAACCTTTATTTGAAACCTTAAAAAATCAAGGATTAACACATATCCCTTATAATAATTTATTCTCTCATTCATAATAAAAATTATCCAACATCCTCTTGGTAAGTAAAAAAACATAATAAAAATACATAAACAAACAAATAAATTATTCTCATAATTAAATATTTCTCAACTCTAATTTTATTTCATTACTAAAAAAAAATTGTGATCATAATAACAAAATAATAATAAATAGAATAAACTCAATTAAAATAATTTAGAACACACTATATTCTAATAATTCAGTGATTTAAACTAACTAAACACTTAATGGTTTAAATTCAACATATATTAGCGTTTAATAAAAAATTAAAACAAGAATCCTGATAATTATTAATTATAATAAAAATAAATAAAGAAACATCCTATTTAACAATAAAAATTTCTCAATTCTAATTCTTTCATTACTAATCATGTATTAAATAAAAATAAAATTAAAATCCATGAATTGTAATATTATAACGAGATATAGAAAAAAGAAAAAAGAGTTGGAATAATTCAAATAAAAGCAAATCAAACTTAATGAACAAGAGTTTAGATATTCAATAAAAAGCTAGTAATCTTTAATCAAAATAAAAATTAAAATAATAAAATAATATATATATTATAAAATATATAAACATGAGGTATGAGTCAACTAAATTTCTTATAGTATTCATACCTCATATTTATACTCGGAAATACAGCTCCTGGATACATCACTAATATCTTAAAATCTATTGTCGCATCCCCTGATGATGGACTCACTTAGTAGTCTGAAACATTGGGTTCACAAAACTCTATAACAGGGCATTCCTCCTCTGAAAAAAAAATTCCTCGCCTGTATGGATTCATTATTTAACAAATTATTTATTGTTTCCTAGAGCAAATATCGAAGGTAACACACTGCAGCATTCACTTAATTAATTAATTTGTCCAAAACAGGAACAAAACAAATAGAGAAAGATGCACAAGTGACACAGTGTTTTTTGGACAAATTTCTCCTGAAAAACCCAATGTGGGAAAATCGGTATAGCAGCTCTAAGGGTTGTCTATTATTAAACAGTAGTTTCTAAATACAACTCTGGATGCCCTTCCAGCAATCCAGTTACAGAGAAAGTAAACTAGCAAAAAAACTTAGTGAGATTACCTCACTCTACCTCGCAATTCCGACTATTCCGGTAGCTAAACCAATTATCCCCGGCTATCTCTGTGTTGGGCCTGTGTAGGCCCTGCGTCAACGTCATAGGTTCTGCGTCAGCCCAACTAAGAAGACTCTGCCCTCTAGAGTAGTTTCCAGCCCTCCCGACTCATAAAACTCAGCTCCCCAACAAATTTCAGACTTCTGCACTGGAAGACTGCATTGCTTCTACGTGAGACCTTCTGGCTCTACGTTAGCTCTCTGTGGGCCCTTCTTGCCCACTATCAACCCCTCTTGGGTTTGTGCTGCCTCCTCCTGGTGTCTATCTGCCTCTCTATTGTTGATTCTGGGTCCTGGAAAAGATACTCCAACCCAACTATCCCTGCCCCTCACTGCAAAAGCTCACTATCGAAAATCTCCTAGCAATTGCTCTGCGTTGGAAAATCGATTCTCTGAACTCTCTCTGTGTGTTCTCCAAGTTCCCATCAAGCCTTCTCTTATAATCTTCTCATTGATCATTCAATGGCCCAAATTAGATTCTGATCAATGGCTAGGATCATATTGACTTGATCTCCGCATTCTTCTAGAAATTTCACCCACAGTTTATATTAATACCCTTTAATTATTTTAATTTATTAATTTAGACTTAGGGTCTCATTAAAATATATAATATATATAAGAACAATAAATATATAATATATATATATATATATATATATATATAATATATATATATATATATATATAATTGTTTTCTTAGATATATATATATATATATATATAATATATATAAAAATATATATATATATATAAGTCTTTATTATATAAATATATATATATATATATATATATATAAAATATAATTGTTCTTATATAATATATAATTGTTTCTTATATATATATATAATATATATATATATATATAATGTTTCTTGGTGAAATTTCCCAAAACAATTTATGGGTTCTTTGGAATACATGTGTCTAAGCCTCCCTGCAAAATTTGAGACTTAGAGCACATCCGATGCTACCAGAAATAAACACTCCCTCTTAGCGAGGAATGTGCTCTAGCAATGCAACTTGTTGAAGCATCACCCTGTTCCGTAACATCTCCCTCTACGCTATTGATGTCTGACATGATGTCCACCAACCTCTGCACAAATGTTGCATCTGTATTAATTCTGACCCTGTCGTTGTCAACATTGCATATGTACTGCAACTCCCTTTGAAATTTTGCATCTATGCTGCTACTAGCACTGCCAACTGCGATTGCACTACAAACTGTCGATGCTGCTGCATCAACAATGGAAAAAACATCCCAAATTTCTGAACTGACTGTGTTCAGTATGATACCATGTGAATGTTGGAGCCTGATTGTTGCTAGTCTCTACACTAACCTTATGAATCTATTTGTTGTTGCTGACCTCTGCTCTATGCCATATGCACTATTGCCAACTCTGTTGTATGTTGTTCAGTCTCTAGCGCTCCTAGCCACTACAACTATCTCTCCTACACTCCTCAACACCATCTGAAACTAGTCCATTCTGCTACTTCTGATCTGGGCTCCCGTAGCAAGGTAATGATTCAAAACGATTTATGGATTCTTTGGAATACATGTGCCTAAGCCTCCTTGCAAAATTTGAGACTTAGAGCACATTCGATGCTAAACAGAAATCAACAATGATGAGCTAACCCAACCTTCTAACAGTGCCCTCACCGAAAACATAATGCCAAGGAATTGATGCTAAGACACTGCCATTAGTGTCCTTGATGTCTCTGAAAGCATCACATTCCAAAATGAAATGTTTTTCCGATTCCACTGCCCCATAGGTGAAAAAAGTACACACCTGTTCTTCCCAAGCTTCTTTAGGTCTCTTCAACTGTCCTGTTTCACACCAAAGTTGATGTGAGTTCTTAATTGAGCAATAAGAATCTTTTCTCTCCACGGAATGCTAGCTCCAATGTACTCTTTTTGTTGGAGATCACAAGTGGAGTTGAATTCCTTAACATAGTGCTTCTTCTTTCTACCCAACCCTTTTCCCCATATACGCTTATGAAACTTCTCCATAACAAAATTCTTTAACTCCTTGCTATTTGTGGGACATGCATTGAGGTAAATATTCCATTTTTGCATCCATTTGTTGTTTTGTCTCATCCATGATTTTTTTCTTTCACTCATGCCTTCGTTGATAACTTATAGCCATCTACCTACTCCCATTTGCTCAATTCTTTTTAGATACCTTATAAGACGCACCATAGCAATTGCAGTTGCTCTTGCTTTACTCAACATTATCTCATAAGGAACCGAACTTTTTATTTTAAACTTGCTCATGATCAAGCGTTTTTGGATTTTCTCAATTTGTTTCCATTTTGAAACAAGGATGTTGCTAGCCCATGGTTCACACCCATATAATATCACTCGACAAACTAGGAATCCAAAAAACATTTTAATCATTTTCCAATCGCATAACTCTGCCTCTCTACATCTATTTTGAAGTGCATATAATGATTTATACCCTCCTAAAATTCTCTTGCTGCAGTCCTCCCAATTAAGCTTGTTGTTGAAATCGATCTTGAGGCACTTGTATACATTTACTTCTTCAAGAATGTTGCCTTCAAAGAAGAATGTATGCTGACTTTACTTCCTTTTATTAGAGAAAATCATTATTTTGGTCTTATCGGTATTGACTTGCATCCCCACTACTTTACAAAAATGTTCAAGGGCATATAGGTGCATCTGCAATCCATGGGCCGATTTAGCAATCAATAAAAGACCATCAGCATATAAAAGAAGCTTTATCACAAACTCCCCCAACCGAACACCATCCCCACCTTGCAGATTCAGCCACTTACGATATATACTCTTGGTATGTAAATCTTACAATTGGCATGGCACGATGCACCAAGTGCTATCTGGATGCTGCAAGGAAAGTTTTGGATTCGGTTGGTGGGTATGATCTCAATTGGCCACTCATAAATAATGTGTCTATAGATTTATACGAAATTAAAGTATATAATTAATTATTATTATGTTATAAGGTGTTTCTCTTATATAGATACAATTTTTTTGGATTTTCCTTTTTATAATATTGACGGTCCAAAACATACAATTAATTATTATTATGTTATAAGGTGTTCTCATATATAGATATAGATTTTTGGATTTTCCTTTTAGAATATTGATAGTCCTCAATCTCGGTTAGATGATCATAGGGGCAATTTCTGTGATTGGTAAATGAAAATGTTATGTGTATTTGCATGCATAACAATTTGGTTTAATGATATTTTTTTAATGTAGCTTTTAATATTCTTTATATGGTTTAGTTAGATGATCATAGGGGCAATTTCTGTGATTGGTAAATGAAAATGTTATGTGTATTTGCATGCATAACAATTTTGTTTAACGATATTTTTTTTAATGTAGCTTTTAATATTCTTTATATGGTTTATTTATTTGATGAATTTAAAAGCAATGCTTTGTCTTTTATTTCTGGCTTAGTATTTATTTTTTATTTATTTATTTATTTTTTTATTTATTTATTTTTTTTTCACTCCAATTCAAATTCTTATATCTCGAAGATATTTCAATTCTTTATTTACCATTCAATTTTCGGTAGTCACTTATTGTAATCTAAAGTGTTTTCAATATGAGGTTTGAGCTTGATTTACACTATTGAATGTAGTTTGAGCTTGATTTTGAGGAATTTGAGGTTTGAGCTTTATTTTGAGGAATATGAGGTTTGAGCTTTGATTGAATGTATTGATATTTTATATCATTGAGTGAAATTTATTGTGTTGAATAATGTTCTTTTTATGGAAACCAATTTTCGGATTTTCTTTCTTAAACATTTACAATTGTCAATCTTGGTTAGATGATCATTGGGGTAATTTCGATGATCATTGAAAATGTCATGCTTTCCAACCTACTATATAACCCTATTTATTTGTCTTCCTTCAATGCAACCTTTAATGTTGTCTACAAACTCTACCTCCATTAACAATTTAAATGTGTTGCTCTGCCTTCTATTCCTAGGACTAGTTCAACAATTTTCTATAACTCTTTCTCTAGTTCACACCCACATAATCATGAACTAACTCTGGCCTTGATTTCTTGCTAAAAATTGATTTATTTTCCAATTTCCCCCAACTATCTATTGTAATATCTTCATTCGAGTACATGTACTAATGTTTCTTGTTTTTAATTTGAGGTTTGGGCTCTGTTACCCACCAGAAGTGCGTGACCCCATAGGAGAAATTTTCTCCTAGATTAGTCGATATTGTGCTAGTTGATCTCCGCTCCCTTCGTCCATCTGTCGAGAGAATATGTTTGAAGGTGAGCCATCCAATCCTAAAGGTATGTATTTCATTGTGCAATCATATGCTTATGTTTTTTTTCTTTGGATACAATTGGGTATGGATTATCGGGTGACTTGGAAGGAGGAAGGTTTTTTACTGTAGTCTTTTTCTCTTTGCTTAAATAAGGGGTTAATCCTCAACCCTAATCTTGCGGGATCTCCCCTATTTCATTATAGCTTCAGGACGAGCACTACTTGGGAAACCCCAATTTTGGTAGTGTGGTCTCATTTTCCCATTTCATAATTTTTACTCCCCTTTGCACATGACGTGTCATATTTCATCATTTTCCCTCTAGTACTCCCATCTCCCCTTTTCCACATGTCTGGGTTGGGCTTAGAACATTGCCCTGAAGGTTGTTGCAGCTAAAAAAAAAGGATTAAAAGCATATCATGGCTACATACAAAAATAAATCATACAACAAAATGCAAAATATGGTCAGTACAATATATTAGCATGTGTGAAAAAGATAAACATAAGTTATACCCCTTATCATTATGGACATTACCCTCGTTCGTAGGGCCCCTATGACCACCCACTGCATCATTAAGCAACCCATGCATGTCCCAACTCCTGGTGGGCAATGATTTGCCCCACCTTAAAGGGGTATTTACTGCTTATATTGTACGTAGCGTGCTCTCATCCCTTGGAGCCCCAAGCAGTATAATAAAAGAAGCATCAAGAAAAGGAAAAAGGCAAATGAGGAAGGGTGGGAAAACAAAGTTTGGGGTAAACCATGTACCACGATTACTGCCTCTTAAATCTATACACCAAAATATGTGGGCATCCATTATCATTACCACCCTTGAGCCCATGGCATTTGGCCTTTAGACCCTTGTGTCCTTATCCACCTCATCATTATTCACATGAACCCTATCACTTGAAGGATGTACTTTGGACATGTCTTACTATTTAGGGGTTGGGAATACCTAATAGGGTTGTTTATTAGCTTCTCCTACCTAGGGAGGTAGCACTATTACATGCTCAAAGCCCTAAATTTGGAAGGGAAACCCATTATGAAGTTTCATTTGTGCCCTAGATTAACAAGCTTGGTTCATTTAGATGCACTAATGAATTAGTGTACCCGATGGTGAGGAGATGCATTAGATCTTATGCGTAATTAGCAGGTGGTTCATCATGGGTTGTGCAAGTTGAATGTTTCCCAAGCCCGTCAGAGGATCATATTGACACTTGTAGGGGATGCATTTAGAACCATGGATTTCAATAATGTGATAAAGCATTATCTCATGCCATGGGCAGCCAACACCTTCAACAACTTGTGCATTGCCTCACATTATCCACGAGATGATGCACTTGGACCAACATTGCCCCCAACCGGCTTAGAAGTGATTACAGGGTTTAGCAGTTGATCCAAGACCCAGAGGAGGTTTGTCTCACTCTTGAGACATAGGAGGGAAGACACCAACTTCAAAGCCCTCATTTGGATCAGTATACATACTTATTATTCATCAAGATACCCATGAGACCACTACTTGTGCCCCAAGGCCACTTTGGAGCAACACATGATGATTTACATATAGATCAAGGGACCAACCCCTCGTCAATCATTCATGGAGCCCTCTCTCTCGTCATGGCACCTTGAGGACTCAACGAGGCCCTCCAACGACCCTTCTACACCACAACTTCATAATTTCAACTCACTTATGGATGGTTTCTTCATCACTTTATTAGCTACTTGGTGGGCTTGTCACCAAGATTTGTATTTTGCACATTATTTTATATTTGTTGGGGCTAACATAACTTGAATTAGCAAAGGATCATATAAATAGAGACGACTCTCATTTATGAGAGATTGTCACCATCAAATGGATCTCTCTTGTAAAATACTTTGCACTTTTTCTTGGATGATATTGGAGACTTCTATTGACTCATTTTGATATATTTGGAGGTTGAAATTTTGGTCTTTCTTGGAGCTACTTGTTCTTCTGGTACTCCCCACTCCCCTTGTCCACATGTCTAGGTCGGGATTGGAATGTTGCTCTAGAGTTTGATGCAGCTAAAAAAAGGGATTAAAAGCATATCATGGTCACATACAAAAAGGAAATAGTACCGCTAAATGCAAAATATGGTCAGGACAATATATTAGTGTGTGGGAAAAATCCAAACATGAGCTCTACCCCTTATCATTATGGTCATCACCCTAGTTCCTATGGCCCCTATCAGCACCCACCCACATCATCATGGAACCCGCGCATGTCCCAACCCCTAGTGGGCGATGAAATGCCCCACCTTATGGGGATATTCACTACTTATAGCATACACAAAATGCTCTTATCCCGTGGAGCCCCGAGCAGTATAATAAAAGGAAAATCAAGAAAAGGCAAAAGGAAAATGAAGAAGGGTGGAAAAATGAAGGTTGGGGTAACTCATGTACCATGATTTCTCCCTCCTACAACTATACAACCAAATATGTGGATATCCCTCATCATTACCACCCTTGAGCCCATGGCATTGGCATTTAGACCCTTGTGTCCCTATCCACCTCATTATTATTAACATGACCCATATCACTTGAAGGATGTACCTTGGACATGTCTTTCCCTTTAGGGGTTGGGAACACCTAATGGGTTATTTATTAGCCACTCCTACCTAGGAAGGTAACACTATTACATGCTCAAAACCATAAATTCGGAAGGGAAACCCATTATGAAGTCTCATTTGTGCCCTAGATTATCAATATTGGTTCATTTAGATGCACTAATGAATTATGTTGGAAATACTGAGAGGGGGGTGAATCAATATTTCTTTTCAATTTTTATTTTTACCAGTTAGATTCTTCACAATTATAATTAGAAAAATGAATAATAATAGTTTTATTAAAAACAAGAGAGGACTCCAATCCTTTTTTCAAATAATTGAGTGCAATAATAATGTGAGGGCACCAACCCTTCAATTTTCCAGGCACCAACGTGTTTCCAATCACCAACTTGGACTTTGGTGAGGCTCTGACCTCTAGGGATTCGACCCTATCCTTCTCAACGCTCCAACCTTGTGTTTAGAGGCACCAACCCCTAGGACACCAATCCTTTTGTCTTCCTTTAATAGAGAATGTGAGAAGTACTTACTTGACTATCCTTAACATAATTCTTCACTGTTCAATCAGTTTCCAAAGACTTCATTGTTCAATCACTTCCAAAAGACTTCACTGCTCAATCTCTTCCAAAAGATTTCACTGTTTAAATACTTCCTAAAGACTTCATTGTTCAATTATTCTGCTTCACCGTGTTGTCTTCAATTCTTGGCTTCACTTTATCAATTCACTGTTCAAGAGAGAGTTCTTCACTGTCCAAAGGAGGATACTACAAAAATATTGTGTCACTGTTCAAACAACACTACATTCTGGTCCTTTCTAGTTCAAGGAGATCCACTTGTCACTTAGAGATAATCTTATCACTACTTAATATGAAGTCTGAGTGTAACATTTAAGGCCCAAGCCACAGTCCTAGAGATGAGGTCTAGATTCACAGTTCATTGTCTAAGATCCGAGTTCTGTTGATGAGGTATAAGCATGAGAGAGAGCTACCCAATCCAAGAGTATAGACCGAAGATACAGAGGCCACAATCCAAAGGTATGAAGTCACAGTCCAAAATATGAGTCGTTGTTCTGAGGTATAGAACCACAGACCCAAGGTACATGCCCTGCCACCAATCCGAGAGACAGGGACAACCCACTACAATGATCCTGTAATGAGAGCCGAGAGATAGTCCACCAATCCGAGTGTTAGTCCTTCAATCTGGGCTAGACATCAATCTGAGAGACAGTCCACCAAACCGAGAGTTAGTTCACCAATCCGAGAGTTATCAATTTATGTTCAAGGCATCTAAGCCTCTGTTTAAAAAATCGAGCCTGTCAAGGTGTAAGATCCATGTCCAAGTTAGAAAGACAACTTCTATTCAACTTTTGTGCTCCTTTTCTTCTTTATTTTTATATTCTCCTTCCTTAGATTTCACGAGATGTGAACTATTTCTCGTTGTTTTATGTTTGATGATCAAATGGATGACTGAAGAATGAAATCAAATGCCTAATATATAGTGTTTTTGGAATGATAAACGAAGAGACATGTCTATACAAATAGGCCGACATGAGTACCTGGGGTGTAGGTCAGTTCATAAGTAAATATATATTTTTCAACTTAAAAATCAGTTTCTCACTAAACACTGGGAGTTTGGAGGTGAGTAAGGGCTCATTGGAAAGAGGAAAAAATCCTCTTTCAGAAGGCATAGAAATTATTATGAAGAGATGTCTCTAAGGTGGTGAAAAGCATTTTTTTGTGTCTTCCCTTGAATTATTTATTGTAGACATCGATAAGGTCAATATGGCTTCTTTTGGGATAACACGACTTTCTCATAGAATTTATGTTATCAACATAGTGTCATTATGTACTAGTGCAGTGATAATGTAGCATTTTTTAGGAGAGCTCATCAAGTATATTTCATCAATGAAAATTATTGGCCAAAAAATTATTGTACCTAATAGTGATGAGACACATTGGATCTTATGTGCAATTGGAAAGTGGTTCACTATGGGTTGGACAACTTAACTGGGGCCCAAGCGCATCAAAGGATCATATTGACACTTGTAGGGGATGCATTGAGAGCCATGGGTTTCCATCATGTGACAAAGCATTATCTCATGCCATGGGAGGCCTCAACACCTTCAATAGCTTGTGCATTGCCCCATATTATCCACAAGATTATACACTTGGACCAACATTGCCCCCAGCCGGCTTAACATTGATTACAAGGTTTGGTAGTTGATCCAAGGGCTAGAGGAGGTTTGTCTCTCTGTTGTGCCCCATAGCCACTTTGGAGCACTACATGATGATTTGCGTAGAGATCTAGGGGCCACCCACTCGTCTATCATTCATGGAGCCCTCTCTCTCATTATGGCACTTTGAGGACTCAACGAGGCCCTCCCATGACCATTATACACCACAATTTCATCACATCATCTCTCTTATGGATGACTTCATCACTTTATTAGCTACTTGGTGGGATTGTCACCAAGATTTGTATTTTTCATATTATTTTATAATTGTTGGGGCTAATTAGGCCAAGTTGAATTAGTATAGGATGATATAATAAAGATGACTCTCATTTGTGAGAGATCATCATCATCGCTTAGATCTCTCTGGTAAAAGACTTCACACTTTTTCTTGGAGGCTGAAATTTTGATCTTTCTTGGAGCTACTTGTTCTTCTATGGTCGAATATACCTCTTATTGTTTTGTAAGTGCTATTTTATTGAAGATTTTTCATGGAAAAATGTCTAATGTGTGGAATTATTGCAACTAGCTAAATCTATTGTGCCCTAATCTATTGAATATTATTGTGAAAGATGGTTTGATTGTAAATTACATATGTTACTCATTGAATGACAATAGATTAATGTTCCTAGTGGATGGGATTGTGTTCTTCTTCCATGAAAACCCATAGATATTGAGTAGGTAATTATTGAAGAGTGGTTGCTAAGGCATCATTTGTAACGACCCTAGTGAAAATTTCATGTAATAAAAGTTAATAAATGCAAAATAAGACCACGGTTAAGGGACATTTATTCCAAGTTGAGTGTTGGGCAAAGATATCCTAGTGGGCATCACTGGATGTGTTTTTGGCTAAGGAAAATTGGCAAAGGCATTAAAAGGCAAAAATACATTTTTGACACATTTATTTATTAAAATAAGGGAAATTAGGAGAAAATTAAGGTGAAAGGTAACATGTTGAGTGTGAGGAGGAAATTGAAGGAAAATAATGGAAAATGAAGAAAATAGAGGCCTCATAAATAAAAAGTCTTATAAGGATCAGTTGGTAACCTTTTATAAGATCAAGTTTGGAGCTCTCTCATTACTCTCTCTCTCTCTCACTCTTGGTCACTTAGAGTTTTCTTGGAGCACTCTAGCTTTGGAGCAAGAAAGGAAAAACAAGCAAAGGGAAAGGAAGGAAAGCAAGGATAAAGGAAGGGAAAGCAGGATCAAGCAGCTTCAACAAGAATATTTGCAGGTAACCTTTTGCATGTGTAATTCCTAGCTGGTTTGGGCATGCATGGCTTTAGATGTTGGTGTATGGTTCTCTTGCTGTCGATGACATGGTTTTGTCGGGTTATGACAGTGGTTTTCAGCATAGCTTTGCCTTTTTTTGGATGCCATGGTATATTATGATGTTTATGTCAGTTTTGAGCTTTGATTTGCCGGATGGATTTTGAAATCCAGGGTGGAGGTGGTCTCAAGTTTGATTCCCAAAGGCCTAGGAATCCCTTGACTAGTTTTGGCGGGATACATGGTAAAGCCTAAGGGAGAAGTCTCGGTTTAGAGCCTAGTGATCCGGGTTTGGATTGCGATAAAGCCTGAGAGATTGGTCTCCATTTAGGGCCTAGTGATCCGAGATTGGATTGTGGTAAAGCCTGAGAGACAAGGATACATAACATTCCTCAAGGATAGTGATGGATTCTGAATGGCATTCCAAGTTCAGTTCGATTGTGATCAGAGCACTGGTTTTGGTGTGATCACGGTTTGATGAGGGTGGAGGTGGTCTAACCTCTAGATTTCCTGGTTGTTTTTGGATTAGTTGTTCTATGAGATCCCACATTCATTATTGGAATATGACACGGGGGTGACTGGTTGAAAGAGAGATTTGGCTCAGCCATGTCTATGGTCAGGTGGTATGGGGAAGTCCCGAACTTAGTCAGATTTTCCTATGATTGATAAAAGCTAAGTTCTCTTAATTTTGCACTTGTTTATATGTGGATTTAATGGTTTTCATATCTCTTATATTTATATGGTTTTATGTTGGTTATAAGCATGGTTATATGACGGGTTCATGTCTTGGTTATTTCATGTATTTACTTGTAATTCTTAAATTGATGGATGCAAGACCTAATTGATGATATAATAGTTCAATGGAGAAGGTGGTGATCCTTCTAGTTATGTTACATAAGTCCCTTCAGTCATTCATGTTCTGTCTTATATCCTAGACCTGTAGGTTGCATTGATGCCAAGTGTTTGACATAATGTTAGTCCTGATTGGGGATGCTCAGGCCTAGTCCTAACGTTGATTTTTGATTTGTTTATCTTGTCATCATGTCTTTGATGGATTTTGGAGGTTGTAACAAGTTCTGGATAGAGGCCAGGATTCTAGTCTAAAAAAGTGGCTCAAATCTCAGGGACACTGGCACACGTTTGATGGAAAGAGTCAAGGGACACTGGCACATAGGACTGTGAGAGCGAATTTGGCTTCTAGAGCTGTCTTGCCCATAGCATGAGAGCGACCCAGGGTTAAAAGGATTAATTCATCAGTGGGACTTAAGGACAAGATGTTTGAGTGGCTGACATGTCTTCTGAGAGTGTTGTTGTTGATGTGGAGAGGTTTGTTTAAGGTGTCCCATCGATTCCATTTTCTTAAGGTCACCAAGGAAGTTGAATCCCATCTAGTAGCATATATCATTGCATGTTTACCCGGGCTGGTCAGTTACTTGGGTAAACCTGGGAGGAGGCGGTATTACAGATTGGTATTATAGTGTGGTTGTGCTCTCCTTGGGTGAATGTGTTGGTCATGCATGCATGTCAGTTTCATGTGTGTCTCTTACAGTTGCACTCCATGTGCTTTTTATGTTGCATCATGTTGATCCTGATTGTAGTAAGGTTGTCATGAGGAACTTGATGTGATTTTGTGGGATGCATCGTCGAAAGTATATGACTGGTTGCATATGGTTATATGTCGCTTACATGTTGATTTTATGTCGCTTGACCACATTCTTGTATATCATGTGCATTCTTGAATATTAATATTACATGTATCAGTCTTTAGGTTGGCTACAAGAATCGATCACTTATGCTCGACTACATGCGTTCATACGTATGTGTAGTTGATTAGGCATTGCTTATGCATTTTGATAGTTGCATGTGGCAATGTGTGCAATGGAGTAATGGTTGTTGTTATGCATGATGTCATAGCATGCATTGTTGATATGGCCTTGCATTGATGACTGGACCCTAACCAGAATGATGTTTATGCGTTGATACACTTATTTGATATATGTCTATATGATATTGTGTTTATGTTATACATGTATCATGCTAATTTAATGATCTTGCAGACAAGGTATCCTCCCTGAATTATGCTAAGGTACATTGGTTTATTTTGATTTGTTTTAGCTGGCATAGTATGCCTTGCAGGAAAGAGATCACATTGTTAGGGTCCAACCCTAACCCCCTTATTTATGTAATAGGATCGAGTCATAGCTATAGTTAAGTAAAGAGTCAATAAATCCCATATTAATAATTGTAAGTGGTTGACCCGCATTTAAAGAAGGGACCACGGTTAGTTGTAAATGGGCCATGGTATTAGATAGATGGTATTAATAAGAACCATGGTATTGACCCATGGTATTGCATGTATGAATCCTATATAAAGGATAGAGACTCCCCTCGAGGAGTATCGTGTCTTATTTTGTAATTGGGCCCAGATCTATTGGAGGTTGCCCCCTCGAAGGGGCAAGTGAAAATTTCTTTCCGAATAATAAAATATTTGTTGTTATTTCTTATTGTTCTATGTTCTTGGTATATTTCTTTGCATATTTTGTATTCTGGTATCTTCTCGCAGGTCAAGAGCATAACACACATGGATAGCAAGGTGGTAGACTATGTAGAATCTCTCTATGAATCAGATGGGCAATGTGGTATGGGGCACTCTTCTGACTTGGCAGACACATTAAGAAGCCTGAAGGGAGAAATAAGGAGTTGCAAAGTAAACAATGTCAAAATCATGCAGGCACAAGAGAAACAAGCAGAGGTTAATGTGATACTTCTTCAGAGTTTGTCAAAATTGCAATGACAAGGGCCACTTCAAATCAGCCATGGACACGAGGACAAAAATAATGGAACATATGGAAGTAGGTCTCCTAGTCGACATAGGTCAGATATATTTGACACGATCAAAGATGGCAGGTTGTTGGACACTCCAGATAGGAGAGGTGATCGATACAAGTATTGTCCTAGTTTTGGTTCTAACAGACATCATGATTATCATCGTTATTATCCTTACATGAGGAGTGATAGGGGATACTTTTCGAATGAGTTTAAGAAGGCAAAGCCACCTACCTTTGATGGAGAGTTGAAAAAATCACAGGATAACGAGGCATGGTTGCTTGGTATGAAGAAATTAGTCTGATTGCATGATTATTTAGAAAACATGAAAGCAAAGATAGCCACTTTCAGTCTTAAAGGTAAAGCAGATATTTGGTGGGAAGACATGAATCATGTCAAAGGTATACATGAGGAGGAATTGACTTGGCATGCATTTGAAAGGATCTTCAAGAAGAAGTACATGTCAGAGAGGTACTATGATGATAGGGCTAAGGAGTTTTATGAGTTGCAGATGGTTTCTATGACAGATGATGAGTATAGTAGCAAGTTTTTGGAGTTGTTGAGATATGTGCCTTACCTCAGGGAGGAGAAGGCCAAGGTTCAGAGATTCATCAGTGGACTGCCAGTAGCATACAAAGACCAGATTGAGTTCAATGAGCCTAGATCATTGGAGGAGGCCATCCAAAAGTTGAAACATTGTTATGAATAATCGAAGTGCAAAGTTGAGCCTAAGCGTGACATGAAAGGAAATAAGAAAGCTAAAGAAAAATGGCCACCAAAGAGAGGAAGACCTCAAGATGCAAGTGAGAAAGAAAATTCAGTTCCATACAAAATATTCAATACAATTGAGAAGAGACATGGAGAGCAGCAGGCTAGAGGTGGTGGTAGGGAACCATTGCAACATTGGATGTGTGGTAAGGATCATTGTAAGAGGGATTGTTTGCACTATCATAGTGGTGGTAGACCCTAGATCTATAGTGCTCGGGAGGTGCATATAGTTTGTTATGTTTGTCATAGCATTCCTCGAATCTATGTATCTGTGGGAAACAGGTAGGCATGTCATCAGACATCGATCAATGAGATGGACGATAAGCTTTATGATCAAGTTGTTTCTATTTCGATTGATCCTGGATCTAGCTATAGTTATATTAATCTTGACCTGGTGGATAAGTGTGGTTTGAGAAAAGAAGTGCATGCAGAATCTTGGTTGGTACAATTGGCTACAGGCACGAACAAGCGATTTCACCTTTGCGTAAGAGCTTGTGCATTTGAGTTAAATGGTATGCCTACAGCAACAGAATTGAATGTATTTCCATTGGGATTGTATGGTAAATTTTAGGTATGGGTTGGCTATACCTTCATAGAACCAAGGTGTATTTCTCTGATAAGGCCATTGAGTGTGTGGATGATAGTGGGGAAAATAATACTTTGCAGGGGAAGAAGAAGCCTACATCAGTGAGGATGGTTACCACTATGCAAGCTAAGCGTAGTTGCAAAAAAAGGTTGTCTGATGTTTGCACTGCACATTTCTAGTGAGAAGGGTAAGGAGGTTGAGGATGCAGATGTGTTAAGCAGGTACCTAGTTTTGCAGCAGTTTCATGATGTATTCCCAGAGGACATTACAGAGTTGCCATCTCACAGAGAGGTAGACTTTTCTATTGAGTTGGTGCCAGGGGCAACTCTAGCATCAAAAGCACCTTACAAGATGAGCACACCCATGTTGGTAGATTTGAAGGTGCAGTTAAAGAAGATTCTTGACAAGGGATACATTAGGCCAAGTGTATCACCCTAGGGTGCACCGGTGTTGTTTGTAAAGGAGAAAGATGGAACTCTTAGATTGTGCATTGATTATAGACAGCTAAATTAAGTAACGATCAAGGACATGTACCCTTTACCGAGGATTATGATTTGTTTGATGAATTTAAGGGAGCAGCAGTGTTCTCTAAGATTGACTTGAGATTGGGATACCATCAGGTACGCATCAAGGAAGAGGATATCTTCAAGACTACATTTAGGACCAGTTATGGGCATTATGAGTTTGTTGTTGTTCCGTTCAGTTTCATTAATGTTGCAGCTACATTTATGTGTTTTATGAATAGCATGTTGCGTCCTTATCTGGACAAGTTAGTTATTGTATTCATTTATGACATATCGACATATTCTAAGAATGAGGAAGAACATGTCGAACATTTAGCAGTGGTGTTGAAATTGCTAAGAGAGAATCAGTTATATGCTAAACTTAGCAAGTGCAACTTCTTTCAAACATAGGTGCATTACTTGGGACATGTTGTCTCCAAGGATGGCATAGTAGTGGATCTAGATAAGGTAAGGGTTATCATGGAGTGGGCATCTCCTAAGAATGTGGATGAGGTGAGATCATTTATGGGATTGGCAGGTTACTACAGGAGGTTCATCAGGAACTTCTCACACATTGCATATCCTATCACATCATTGTAGCGGAAATGTAAGAAGTTCGAATGGACAAAAGAATGTGAGACTAGTTTTGAGAAGCTTAAGCATTTGTTGACACATGTACCAGTGCTAAAGATTGCAGATCAGGACAAGGAGTTTGTAGTGTGTACAAATGATTGCAATAGGGGACTTGGTGGAGTTCTCATGCAAGAAGGACATATAGTGTGCTATGAGTCACATAAATTGAATGAGCACGAGCAGGACTATCCAATGCATGACCTTGAGCTAGCAGCGATTATACATGCATTGAAGATGTGGAGACACTATCTTTTGGGCAATAGGTTTACATTGATGAGCGATTGCAGTGGGTTGAGGTATTTGTTTGACTAGCCAATCTAAATGGTAGGCAAGTTAGATTATTGGATAACCTTAGTGAGTTCGACTTCGAGATCAGATACATCTAAGGGAAGGAGAATCAAGTTACAGATGCTCTTAGCAGGAAGGTAAAGCTATATCATATAACAGTTATGAGCTCTTATGAGACAGAGTTACAAGATAGGATATTGCAGGCAGGACAGTGGGATGAAAAATACATGGAAATTATGCACAAGTGATAATAGAGCACATGTACAAGTACAGGTGATCATGATGTAGACTATTGTCTCATGACTGATGGTTTGGTGAGATTTAGAGACAAGATCTATGTGCCTAATTACAGTGAGCTCAAGAAGCTTATCTTGAGGGAGTTTCACGCCAAGCCATACTCAGGTCATCCAGGATATCAGAAGACATTGAAGATGGAGAAGAAGTTCTCCTATTGGCCGAATTCAAAGAAAGAAGTGGTAGATTTCATGGCTAGATGTTTAGATTGTCAGTAGGTCAAGGTGGAATGTAAGAATCCAGGTGGTTTGCTACAACCTATAGTGATTATGGAATGAAAATGGGAGGTAATTTCCATGGATTTCATTGTAAGGCTTCTGAGGACAATGAGGTAGAATGATTTTATTGTGATCGTGGTTGACAGGTTGAGCAAGGTAGCTCACTTCATTATAGTGAATACTACATATTATCCCTGAGGTGCAGCGTTGTTATTTTGAAGGCCAAAGGAGGGAAATGGCCTATTTCGTTGTCATGGAGAAGTTCCCACACAGGCCATCATCACCCCATTTACCTACTCTTCTACTTACATTCTATTCCGCTCATATCCTAACCTGACCCCCATATCATAACGAAACCCTCTTTCGCCTTAGTCTTAAGTAAATTAACCCAAAAACCCCGAAAACCTTACCTTTTTGCCCATGCACACCCTTTGCACATTTCTCGAGGACATCTCGTACCTCCATGTCCCTCCGTTGTCGATTCCCCCCACCAATCTAACGGCCCACGTTTCACCCGATCGATGAGACATGCTCAATCGGTCTTCGCCGTTAGATCACTCCCACCAGATCTAACAGTTGTCACTCATATCGTGTGGGAAACTAGCGAGAGGAATATCGGCCTGATAAAGGCAGTTTTCTCTCTCCTCCGCCGCTATGTGGCGTGCAATGAGTGGCATTAGGCGGACTCCACACTTTACCGCTTACCGCTCGATAAGTACCCGATAAAAAATATAACCACCCAAATGAAACCCCTGGGTGCTATCGTCCGAGCAAGTCCTCCACCTGATAGTCGTCTGATTTGCTCATCTGAGATCTGACGGCTCAAAATTATTCCACTTCCACCACGACTTCATGCCTCCTGCGTTTGATCTTCACCATTCATTTCCTTCGATCCAATGAACCTTGTCCATGATCGCTTTGGTTGGCCCTCCGCCGCCTGATCACCATCATGGCTGTCAATTTATCTCATCCAATGGCCCGTATTCTTGGTACCCTACTCCTCATCAGTCACCCAGAGAGGAAAGTCGTGGTTTCTGTCAGTGTCTGTGGCAGCTGGACAATTGAACTAAAATAACAAAAGACATGGCTGAGAAGGGAAAAAAGCAACAACACGATGCAGTCGAATTAACAGAAAAGGATCGTGGAACATCTTAGCACATTTGAGCCACCTAACAAAGCGACGAAGTGACCAGGATCAGTTACTGAGCTGGTTAGAAACGGTGCCCCTGTACTCATGCCTGTCTAATTATGGCATCAAACAATCAACAAGACAGAGGGATAGATTAAGACATCTTGAGCCCTAGAGAGCTTGAGAACATTGTAAAAGCCTATAAATGGCTAGAAGATAGATGGATCAAGGGTTCAACTTTTGGAGATTGTTCCTCCTTTGTTTCTTCATGCTTCTCATCTTCATTCTAGCAATATAAGCTTCTTTTGCTGTTACATGTTTAACTCCATTTTCTCTGCTATTCTAGCTTGCACATGAATAGATTATTCATGTTTTCTGTTGTGTCTAATGCCAGATAACTATCATCTTATCTCTACTTTGATAAACTAGATTTGCAAGTTTCATTTGCTTCCTGTAGCTGGCCATTCATATATGTCTTTGTATGCATCTATTGGTACAGTTAATATTCTCCATCTGTCCATTGAATCTATAAACTATTGAACATTGGTAGTCTAAAGCCTTGTATTGTTGAGGGTGTTCATGCATGTCTTGAGTGGGAATAGAGCTGAAATGATTATTTGACTTGATCTAAACCATCATTTACTCCAATAGTTCGGAGAACAATATTGAAGATTATATGTTACCAGGCATCTCCGACCTGTAACCTAGGAGAGTTTCCTGGAGTGATAACATAATTGGCTCTGTTGCCGGGGAGAGGAGACTGAAGCTCAGCTTCCCTGGGAGACGACACAGATCCAACTTTGATGATAGACAAAGCATGGACACTATTCTGGTTGTAATCATCTATCTGGCGACTCTACTAGAGGACGAACCTCTTGGCGACTCCACTCCATAATTCTGGCTCAATTTGGAAGGCATACTCGGAGAAATCCTCAGAAGTCACAAGCTGACCCAGTACCTGACCCTAAAAAGATCATAAAAGAAAGAAAGGCATTGCAGAAAGAATCATCAGGTTAAGGTAAACCTAAAAAATATTCTATATATCTTTAAGAAAATCCTGCAATAAAACAAATACATGTTGATAGTATAGCATCTAATACTAGTAGTGAAGAAAAGATCTCAGAGATACATAAAGCTCCTTATTCTTTAGGTTCTCCTTTTGTTGTAAGCCCAAAGGAAACCTCACCTCATATCCATTATACCCCTTTAGTCTTATCAGTCACTCCTCAGCCCTTTGTCATTTAGAATTCCAATACCCTTTTAGCCACCACAGCTATGGCAGGTCCTCAAGCACCCACCAAGATGGAAAGAATCATAGCTGCTAGGTATGGACCTCTAATATTGTCCACTCCTTTGAATGCTATGCCTACTAGAGAATATCGGAAATATATGCCTAAGTTCACTAGGATTGAAGTTGTTACAGCTGAGGAACATCTTGAATCATTCTATAGCTATGCCGATAATGTGGACATTAGTGAAGATGATGTGTGGATGAGAGTCTTTGTCCAAATCCTAGATGGGGAGGCTAGAAAATGGTTCAGAGAACTGACCCCAAGGTCTATAGCAGATATTGAGGCTTTAGATGATGCATTCCTAAAGCATTGGGGGGATAAGAAGGATCTCCTCTACTACCACACTGAGTTTGGGAACTTAAAGAGGGAAAATGGTGAGTTGTTGTCTGATTTTAATAAGAGGTTTAACTGAATGTACAACAAAATACCAGCCGATGTAAAACCCATTGCTACCTTTGCTAAACTCACTTATGCCAATGCTTTTGATTCTGAATTTTGTCTACTGTTGATGGAGAGGTGATGTGCTACTTTGGTTGATATGCAAGATGCAAGCTTGGAAGTAGAATCAAACGTTATGGTTGCAGAGAAGCTTAGAGGTAATGTCGATAGAAGGAGACAGAAGGACGAGTCTTCATCATTTTCAGATCCCAAGATAGATAAAATGACTAAGATGATAGAGTCATTAGCCTCTGAAATCTCCAAATTAAAATTTGAGCAGCACTCTGGGAAAGGAAGAGTTCCCAATACCTTTGCTCCTAGAAATCCAAATCTGTATAGAAGAGCAAATGAGCAGTTGTAGATTCTGCAAAGAAGCAAAGATGCCAATGATGACCAAAGGATAAAGACCCCTTTTCAAAATGTAGTCACGGAGGAAGATCATTTTGAAGAAGATGATGAGATCCATTGTCTTGAAGACAAAGGCAGTGCCTCCTTTCTGACCTCAACTGCCTATCAAAAGTCATTATTCAATGACCATAATAACCAAGAATGGGATGGTGATGCTGTTCTGCAAACTGAAGGTCAGCACAAATATAATCTAAGATCGAAGATGAATAATGCCAAGGAAACTCCTGTTCAAAGAGCTGCTATCCCTGCAGTACAACAAGCTAAAATCCAGAAGCGACCAACATTTGATCCTATCATCCTCAAAGCTCCAACTCACGAGGTAAGAGGCCTTGACAAGTCTCCTTCTCCTTTCAGTTTTCAATCAAAAATTTAGAAGCTAAGGATACCCATACCTACGATTGAACTAGTAAAGAATGAGTCCTTCAAGAGATATATCCTCAAGGCCCTTGAGTCCAATGCCATCCAAGCCCCCACTGACTATGTAAATCTGCAAGATGACAAACTAGTTGTTGTTCTCAGCCCAATGATTGAAAATTATGATGACAACTCCCCATCATTCTATGTCTCTTTGACTATTCATGACAAAATCCTTCACAACTGCCTTATGGACACAGGAGCTAGCCATAATCTAATGCCCAAGGCTATCATGGATGAGTTGGGTCTTGACATTACCAAGCCTTATCATGACCTGTTTTCTTTTGACTCTAGAAAAGTGAAATGTTTGGGATTAATCAAAGACCTAGCCATCACCTTGTCTAAGCTACTTATGAAGAGCATGATGATGGTCATTGTGGTAGCAGATGTGCCCCCCAAGTTTGGCATGTTACTATCCAGAGGTTGGATCAAGAGATTATGTGGAACATTACAAAATGATCTCTCCTATGCTACTGTCCCAATTTTTGGAGGTGAAAGTAGGAGATTATACAGAGAAGCTCAGTTGGCTTATATCATTAGTGATGAGAAGAATCCCACTAATCATCCCATCTATGCTGTTGACACTGATTTTGGAGCCTGTATTCTCCAAATTGAAGAATCCCAGTTGGCCTCCCTGTAGCTTAGGAAACCAGTATTCCAAATCATAGAGGAAGAAGGCCCACAGATTTGGGACATGTTCTTTGATGGAGCTTGCTTTAAGGACGTTGCAGGGGCAGGTGTAGTCCTTGTACCCCCCACACAAGAATGCATTCATTTATCTTTCAAGTTAACTTTTCAAGTCACAAATAACATAACATAGTACAAAACCTTGATAGTCGGCTTAAACGCTGCTAAAGAAAGGGGCATCAAAGGTCTGAAGGTGTTTGGAGACGCAGACCTTATCATTCAGCAGGTGGCCAAAACTTTCCAAGCAAAGCATCCAAGGCTAAAGGCATACAGAGATGAGGTATGGAAGCTCAAGGGTTCTTTTAATAGTTTCAACATTTCTTATACCCCTAGAATGAAGAACCAACTTGCTGATTCCCTTGTTGTGTCTGCTAGCATGTTTATTCCTCCTTTTCCTCCTAAATTGATTTATGAAGTTAAGGTAAAATATAGACCATCTCTGCCTGACAATGTCAAATACTGGAAAGTTTTTCAAGATGATGATGAAATTAATAGGTTTTTACAAGTCATTGATGAATTTTCTGAAATGCACATTGACCAAGAAAACGAAACCATTGAAGAATGCAACCAGTCCAAGCTAAAGGACGAGATTGGTCAGGATAACATTGTTCAGTTGCCTAGTAACCATATACCCAAAGGGTTGGTGCCTCTAGAGACGCTGTTTGATCATAATGATGTACCTTATAAGCCTGCCCAAAAAGAAAATGAGTCTGCAATTCATAGACATAATATAAGGAGCCCAGATCATCCAAAGTGCATAAATCTATCCACCCACTTGTCTGCTGCCCAAAGTTCTAAGTCATGCATCCTAATGAAGCAATCTGCTGATATCTTTTGCTAGGAGTACAATGATATTAATACCTATGGCACAAACATCATTCATCATAAGATTCCACTAGAGAAGAACACCATCCCTTTTAAGCAGAAGTTAAGGCCTATCAACCCTCTCTTATTGCCTTTGATTGAGAAAGAAATCAAGAAGTTGTTGGATGCCAAAATCATAGTTCCCCTAAGGTATTCAAAGTGGATAGCTAACCTTGTGGTAGTAAGAAAGAAAAATGGAGAAATCAGGCTTTGTGTTGACTTCAGAAATCTGAACAAGTGCTCTAAAAAAGATAACTACCCCTTGCCCAAGATGGAACACTTGCTGCAAAAAGTTGCAGGGGCTAGAGTCATGTCTTCTTAGATGGATTTTCAGGTTACAATCAGGTTGTTGTACATCCAGAAGATCAGGAAAAGACCGCCTTCACTACTCCTCGGGGCACTTTCATGTACTCTAAGATGCCTTTTGGACTGATGAATGCTGGGGCTACTTTCCAGAGGGCCATGGACATAGCCTTTGTGGGAGAGAAGGACAAATTTGTCCTTATTTACCTAGATGACATAACCGTTTTTTCCAGCAGTCACAAGGACCATTTGCAACATTTGGAGAAGATGTTTATAAAGTGCACACAGTTTGGAATCTCTGTGAGCCCAAAGAAATCACAGTTTGCTCTAGAAGAAGGCAAACTTCTAGGACATATTGTTTCTACTGAAGGTGTGAACACTGATCCAGCCAGAGTTCAAGCAATTCAGACATTGTCCATTCTAAGGTCAAAAAGGGACATTCAATCTTTCCTGGGTAAGATTAAATTTGTCAAAATTTTCATTCCAAACTTTGCAGAATTAGTGAAACACATCACCTCCATGCTGAAGAAAGGGTCAAACATAAAATGGACAAATGTTGCAAGAAGCTCTTTTGAAGCTATTAAACAAGCTATCATGGAACCCACTCTAATCAGTACATATTACACCAAGGAGTTTTATATCTTCGTTCTATTGCAGAAAAATGTTGAAAGTGTAGAGCACCCTGTGGCCTTTTCAGCAAAACGCTGAGGGATGTTGAACTAAGGTATGACCTTATTCAAAAACAGGCTTATGCTCTCATAAAATCTTTGAGGGCATTCATAATTTATATTCTACATTCCAAAGTAGTTGCATATGTACCTTCAACCTCAGTAAAAGATGTCTTAAATCAACCAGATATTGATGGAAAAAGAGCTAAATGGATTGAAAAATTAACAGAGTTTAACATAGAGGTGAAGCCCACTAGGATGGTCAAAGGTCAGGGCTTGGCTAAACTTATGGCTGAGGAAAATTGCAGCTTGCTAGACATAAATTGCATGGATCCAAATTCAGATGGTGAGTAGACAGAGGAAGCAGTAGAAGAGCAAAAGTAGAATCAGTCTTTGGCTAAAAATCTAGCCACCTGTGAATGGTATTCCAACATAGTTCATTTTTTGCAAAAGCTAGAAGTCCCTCTAGGGCTTAGCTCAAGTCAAGCCAGAGCCATTAAACTCAGATCAGCGAAATTCTACATTAATGAAAATCTGCTTTATTGGAAAGACCCATCAAGAATCCTCTTGAGATGTCTAGAAAAGGACAATCTATGGAAGTCATGCACCAGTTCCATTCTAGCATCTGTGGAGGGCATCATTATTGGAAAACCACATCCCACAAGATCCTGAGAGCTGGGTATTATTGGCCTACTTTGTTCTCTGATGTGTGTTCTTTTGTGAAATCTTGTGACAAATGTTAGAGGTTTGCAGGAAGACAACAGTTAAAATCTCTGCCCTTGAAGCCAATACACGTCAATGATCCCTTCCAGCAGTGGGGCTTGGACTTCATAGGTGAGATTAATCCACATTCCAGTGGCCAACATAAATGGATCTTGGTAGACATTGATTATTTCACGAAAATTGAGGCTATACCAACTAAGAATGCTAATCACCAGGTTGTCATAAAGTTTTTGAATGAGAATATTTTCACTAGATTTGGCTGCCCAACCAAACTAGTCACTGATAATGCAACAACTTTAAGGGCAAAAGAATTGGTAGACATGTGTGAATCCATGTGCATTCAGTTGGTGCATTCTACCTCATATTATCCTCAAGGCAATGGCCTGGCAAAGTCATCTAACAAGAGTCTTGTAAGGATAATCAAAAAACTGTTGGAAGACAAAAAAAAGAGCTGGGATTCTAAGTTGAAGTTTGCACTATGGGTTGACAGGGTTACCAACAAGAAGTCCATAGTAAACTCTCCATTCAAGCTGGTTTATGGCACTGATGTTATTTTTCCTATCCAGCTGATTCTCCCTATGGCCAAATTGTTGCAAGAAGAGTAAGATGAAGAGAATGACATGGTAAGAAGAATGAATAACTTGGTTAAGCTACAACAGATAAGAGAGAAGATGGTTGAGAAGTCAAAAGCTCATCAAAAGAAAATCAAAGGAACCTTTGATAGGAAGGAAAAAGTGGACAATTTCCAAGGTGGTGACTGGGTCCTCAAATGGGATTCATTTAAGGAAAAGAAAGGTAATCATGGTAAGTTTCACTCCTTATGGATAGGTTTGTTTGTCATCGCTCAAATTCAATAAAACAATACCTTTGTTCTGCATAGTCTAGAAAGAGGAGATGTTTTTGGTAGCCCAGTCAATGGGCAGTTTTTGAAACTTTATTTCATTTAAGGCTTTAAAACCTTTTTATTGTAAATATGTTTTTAAGTTTTTATTTTTATACAAAATAGACTCCATGCCCAATGGAACACTAGGAGGAAGATTTGATTTTGGTTTTACTGGAAAGACACTGGTCTACAGTTCTTGAAACTTAACGGGGAGGCTTTCATCCCCAGAAGGAGCCAGTGTTAGCCCTGAGGTGCAGTGCTGCTATTTTGAAGGCCAAAGGAGGGAAATGGCCCATTTTGCTGTCATGGAGAAGTTCCCACACGGGCCATCATCACCCCTTTTACATACTCTTTTACTTACATTCTAGTCTGCTCATATCCTAACCTGACCCTCATATCATAACGAAAGCCTCTTTCGCCTTAGCCTTAAGTAAATTAACCCAAAAACCCTGAAAACCTTACCTTTTCGCCCATACACACCCTCCGCACATTTCTCGGGGACATCCTATACCTCTGTGTCCCTCCGCCGTCAATTCCCCCCATCAATCTGATGGCCCATGTTTCACCCGATCGATGAGACATGCTCGATCGGTCTTCACTGTTAGATCACTCCCGCTAAATCTAATGGTTGTCGCTCATATTGCGTGGGCAACTAGCAAGAGGAATACTCGCCCGATAAATACGATTTTCTCTCTCCTCCGCCACTATGTGGCGTGAAATGAGTGGGATCGGGCAGACTCCACCCTTTATCACTTACTACCTGATAAGTGCCCGATAAAAACCATAACGACCCAAATGAAACCCCTGGGTGCTATCATCCGAGAACCTCCTCCGCTCGATAGCCATCCGATCTACTCATCTGAGATTTGATGGCTTGGACTTATTTCGCTCCCACCACGACTTCATGCCTCCTACGTTTGATCTTCACCGTTCATTTCGCTCAATCCAACGACCCTCATCCATGATCGCTTTGGTTCACCCTCCGCCGCTTGATCACCATCCTGACCGTCGATTTATCTTCTCCATTGGCCCGTATGCCTCGTACCCTGCTCCTAATTAGTCACAGAGAGAGGAAAGCCATGGGTTCTGTCAGTGTCTATGGCAGCTAGACAGTTGAACTAAAATAACATAAGACATGGACGAGAAGGGAAAAAACAAACAACATGATGCAGCTGAATTAACAGAAAAGGATCATGGAACATCTTAGCACGTTTGAGCCACCTTACAAAGCGGCTAAGTGACCAGGATCGGTTACTGAGCTGGTTAGAAATGGTGCCCCTATACTCATGCCTGTCTAATTATGGCATCAAACAGTCAACAAGACAGAGGGATAGATTAAGACATCTCGAGCCCTAGAGAGCCTGAGAGCATTGTAAAAGCCTATAAATGGCTGGAAGTTAGATGGATCAAGGGTTCAACTTTTGGAGATTGTTCCTCTTCCGTTTCTTCATGCTTCTCATCTTCATTTTAGCAATATAAGATTCTTTTGTTGTTACATGTTCAATTCCATTTTCTCTGTTGTTCTATGCTTGCACATGAATAGATTATTCATGTTTTCTGTTGTGTCTAATGTCGAATAACTGTCATCTTATCTTTGCATTGATAAACTAGATTTGCAAGTTTCATTTTCTTCCTATAGCTAGCCATTCATATATGTCTCTGTATGCATCTGCTGGTACAATCAGTATTCTCCATCTTTCCATTGAATCTATAAACTTATGAACATTAGTAGTCTAAAGCCTTATATTGTTGAGGGTGTTCATGCATGTCTTGAGTGAGAATAGAGCTAAAATGATTATCTGACTTGATCCAAACCATCATTCATTCCAATAGTTCAGAGAACAATATTGAAGATTATATGTTACCAGGCATCTCCGACCTACAACCTAGGTGAGTTTCCTGGAGTGATAACACTACATATTCAACGAGTGAGGTAGCACAGGTGTTCATCAAAGAGATAGTGAGACAACATGGTGTTCCAAAGAAGATCGTGTTAGACAGGGATGAAAAGTTCACTTCCAAGTTTTGGAAGGAGCTATTTGCAGGCTTGGGTACAAAGTTGGCCTTCAATACATCTTATCATCCATAGATAGATGGACAGACAGAGAGGGTCAATAGGATATTAGAGGATATGTTGAGGATGTGCGTGATGCAACAACAAAGGAAATGGGAGGAGTACCTTCCATTGGTTGAGTTCGCATACAACAATGGTTATCAGGAGTCATTGAGGATGAGTCCTTTCGAGGCATTGTATGGATAGAGTTGTAAAAATCCCATTAGCTGGAGTGATCTAGTGAACAGGGTACTTATTGTACCAGACATGTTGGTATACATGGAGCAGGAAATGTAGGTTATAAAGAAGAATCTAAAGGAAGCACATGATAGACATAAGATTTATGCATATCAACACAGGGTATTCAAGGAGTTCTAGGTTAGGGAGCATGTGTATTTGTGCATCAAGCCTAAGAAAATCTTTTTGAGGATTGGTTCATGTGCCAAGTTGGCACCACACTATTGTGAGCCTTTTGAGATTCATGAGAGGATTGGACTAGTGGAATATCGACTTGTACTACATCCAATAGTGAAATTCCATGATGTTTTCCATATTTCATTTCTTAAGAAGTATAGAAAGGATGTTGATCATGTTATTGATTGGTTTGTATTGCAGGTGGAGCAAGAAGGAGAGTTCCAGCCGGAGCCTCAGTGCATATTGCAGCGGAAACATATCATGCTCAAGAATAGAGCCATAAAGCAAGTTAAAGTGTAGTGGAAGCACTTTGGGCCTGAAGAAGCTACATGGGAGATGGCAGATTAGATGTGGGTCCTATATCCTTCATTGTTTGTCAGTTGAGGCAAAGCAGTTTTGGTTTGATGTTGGTATATGTTTGGCATATGTTTTGGTATATGTATGTATATGTATATGGATGTAAATACCACCATGAGCTAAGTTATAAAGCTCCAATAAGCGGTATGGGTGTCATGTTATTATGGTTGCTATATTGTCATGTTGTCATGATGTTTTGCTTTTGAACAGGTCTTTCATTGTAAATACTGCAATGAGCTAAGTTATAAAGCTCCATGGGTAGTATGTTTTCTTTTCAGCGGTTTTGTTGAGGTCATGGTGTGGTTTAACACTGAGGACGATGTTTCTCAAGGGGGGGTTCTGTAGTAGCCCTGGTGAAATTTTCATGTAATAAAAGTTAATAAAGGTAAAAGAAGACCACGGTTAAGGGACACTTATTCCTAGCTGAATGTTAGGCAAAGATATCCTAGTGGGCATCATTGGATGTATTTCTGGCTAAGGAAAATTGGCAAAGGCATTAAAAGGAAAAAAGGCATTTTTGGCTCATTTATTTATGAAAATAAAGGAAATTAGGAGAAAAGTAAGGTGACAGGTTATAGGTTGCATGTGAGGAGGAAATTGAAGGAAAATAATGGACAATGAAGAAAATAGAGGCCTCATCAATAAAAAGGCTTCTGAGGATCAATTGGTAACCTTTTATTAGTTCAAGTTTGGAGATATCTCATTACTCTCTCTCTCTCTCTCTTTCTCTCACTCTTAGTCATTTAGAGTTTTCTTGGAGCACTCTAGCTTTGGTGCAAGAAAGGAAAAACAAGCAAAGGGAAAGGAAGGAAAGCAAGGATCAAGGAAGGAAAAGCAGGATCAAGCAGCTTCAACAAGAATATTTGCAGGTAACCTTTTGCATGTGTGATTCCTAGTTGGTTTGGACATGCACGAATTTTCATGTTGGTGTATAGTTATCTTGTTGTCAGTGGCATTGTTTTACCGGGTTATCACAATGGTTTTCAGCATAGCCTTGCCTTTTTTCAGATGGCATGGTATGTTGGGATGTTTATTTCTGTTTTGAGATTTTCTTTTCTAGATGGATTTCAGAATCTGGGGTGGAGGTGGTCTCAAGTTTCATTCCCAAAGGCCTAGGAATCCCTTCACTAGTTTTAGTGGGATACACGGTAAAGCATGAGGGAGAAGTCTCGATTTAGGGCCTAGTGATCCATGTTTGGATTGCGGTAAATCCCAAGAGATTTTTCTTGGTTTAGGGCCTATTGATCTGAGATTGGATTGCGTTAAAGCCTAAGAGACAAGGAGACAGAAAATTCCTCAAGGAGAGTGATGGATTTCATATAGCATTCCAAGTTTGGTTCAGTTGTGATCGGAGCACTGGTTTTGGTGTGATCACAATTTGGTAAGATTGGAGGTGGTTTAAACTTTGGATTCCCTTGGTTGTTCTTGGGTTGGTTGTTCTATGAGATCACACATTCATGCTTGGAAAATGGCATGGGGGTGACAGGTTGAAAGAGAGATTTGGTTCAGCCATGTCTATGGTCGGGTGGTACATGGAAGTCACGGTCCTGGTTAGATTTGGCTACGATAAATAAAATATAAATTCTCTTACTTTTGCACTTATTTATATTTGGATTTAATGGCTGTCATATCTTTGATATTTATATGGTTTTATGCTGGTCATAAGCATGGTTATATGACTGGTTCATGTCATGGTTATTTCATGTATTTACTTGTAATTGTTTAATTGAAGGATGCAAGACCTAATTGATGATATAATAGTTCAATGGAGAAGGTGGTGATCCTTCTGATTATGTTTCATAAGTCCCTTCAGTAATTCATGCTCAGTCTTCTATCCTACACATGTAGGTTGCATTGATGCTAAGTGTTTGACAAAATGTTAGTCCAGGTTGGGGATGCGTAGGCCTAATCCTGAGGTTGATTTTTGATTTGTTTATCTTGTCATTGTGTCTTTGATGTGTTAGGGTCCTATAATATAGGTAATCAAAGTCTATCCATTTAGTGATTTATTTTGGGAATCTCTTGGTAGAGTTTAGCCTGTAAATTTACTGAGTATTATAGTCTAAATTATCTTTGTACTGAGGTCTCAAATTGCTCAAATCATTGAAAATATATGTGTCTAAAGAAATCCATTAGTCTTGATTTGAATTGTAAAGTTGTCCAAAGAGAAATCGAGTAGAGAATTTTGTAGTCATTTTCCAAGTAGTAGAAGGACTCAAAATCTACATCAGGCCCTCTCCATTGCAAAGTGCTATGAACAAGCTTTCCAACAATATGTGAAAGTCCAAAAATGGACTTCTGGATCAAAATATATGGCATGTTGAAGTTTAAGAGTTGAAGCCTTTGAAAGGAAGGAATATCAGAGGTCCAGAGCTATATCGACGATCGATGATTAGAGGTTCATGGCACATCGACGATCACATATCAGAGGAAAGTCACAAGGGTAGATCGACGATCGCACGTTAGAAGGTTCTGTGATCGAAGATATCGCCAAATTGGAAATTGGAGGTCAAGCGTACATCGCAGCTGCCGCAAATCAGTGATCGCAACATTAGAGGACAATCATAATCAGCGAACTGATAGTTGGAGGTACATGACATATGGCATATCAGCGTTCGATGACTGACGAATTGCAAACAAGGCGAATTGGCCTATTTGAGAAAAGTGCAATATGAATGTTGCAATATAGTGTTAAATTGCTGAGAAAAGGGGCCGATAGCATTAAACCGTCGGGAATCACGGAAACAGGTTAAGAAATAAATTCGTTGCAAAACCAAGGCAAGATGGGCCCTTTTCTCTCTCCTCCAGCGGGACGTGTGGTGTAATAGGATTGGTTTCAATAAGGGACACATGGAAGAATATGATTGGTTATGGTAAGGGACACATGACAGAAGAGGATTGGTTCTAATAAGGGACACATGGAAGAAGAGGATTGGTTCTAAGAAGGGACACATGGCATAATACAATTGGTTTTGATAAAGCCACATGGTATCTGATGTTAGCATGACGTGGCAGTACGGTGGACACATGGTAGGTAAATTTGGCAATTTCAGGTGTCATAAGAGACCAAAAAATGGTGACACATGTCACCACTCATAATGTACCACGTGGTAGTGATGATGTCATGATCAAAGTTTTCAATTCGGAGGTTGAGGGATATTAGCATTTTGTAACGTGTGCCACTTGAAAAAGTTTGGATTAAAGGGAGCTCCGATAGAGGGGATAGCTCGCAGTCATGAAGGTTTAAAGAAATTAGGCGATGAAGCATTTAACAAAGGAAAATTGCCCCCCGACAAGAGCCTAAATACATTAGCACCTAAAGCTAAGCAACGAGTCACAGCCCTTGGTCCTATGCGAAGAAATACAGGAAAGCGATAAACAAAAGGGGCCAAGGGAATATCAAAATTCACTGTCATTGTAATGTCTCTTAAGTCAAAACTTTCGACGAGGCAAAAGCTCAGAAGTAGCATCACAATGATATTACATGGCTTAAATGCTCTGATAGTGAAATAAGTGGAAGTGTTAGAAGATAAATGGGTCTGCAACTACGATAAAAACGCAAAGGACTACGAAGTATCAAAGCATTGGAAATGATGTGGAACTTCTCCAATATACCATGCAAAAGTGTTAACAGGTGGATGGGTCGGCAGCTATTGAAACGTAGGAAAAAGGGGGTTTGTAGTTTGAATAGGCAGTTCACATCTTGTGTGATCCAGGTGGCTCTAGAGACACACACAGGACAAAGAGGGCTTATGGAAGCTCAAAAATCAAAGTGATTAGAATGCTTTCAAACTAAGACCAAAGCATAGATCTTGTCGTCCTGATCGCAGCGGTGTGAATGGTTTGTCAATCTGACTCCGGATGAGGAAGATAGAGGCAATCAAAGTTTGGTTGACTTTCCTTGACTGGGTAGGTTTAAGGAGGCAACAATTTGGACAAAATACGGCCAACCTGGGCCAAATTCTGGGCGAATTTGTGGCCTGTTTAATTTGTATCCTTCGGTCATTTTTCGAATTTTCAAAAATGACTAATTTGTTTTAATAAACAATATATATATATATAAATAATATTATATATATATAATAATATATATATATAAATATATATTAATTAATATATATATAATAATAAATATATATATATATGGTATAATTGGGGTGCCGCCACCAAACCCTGCCACCCCTCATTTGCCATGTATTAAAATACAAAAAAATATTAATTATGGGTCGACAGGCCATGACCCCCGCTGGCCCTCCCTCAACCGCCAAACAAGATTAATTAAGGGGTGGGTGGCCATGACCCCGCCACCCCCGAAGCTTCTCAAATAAATGTGGCTATTAAAGGTGGGGGCGTGGACTATCAACCCCGCCGCCATTGCCACCTCCCGCGTTAACAAAATATTATTACGTGGGTAATTCGGGAGAGGCAGGATTTGACCCCCTGACCCCTCCTCAACTAATTTCGATAATAACCAACGCGCCAACCATATTATTGTTTAATCCGCCTACAAAATTTATATAAAACCGTCATTTCTTCAGTGCGCCCATGAGGATGGATGAACCAGGCGCGGGCATGGAAATTGAGACGACATTATTTTTTTAATTAATTTATTGCAGGTGGAACCATCACTGAGCAAAATTTCCAGGAGGGTGAAATTTTTGATGTTTCCAAATTGGACAAATTTTATGTCGATCTTACACTTCTCAGCGACGCGAACCCGATGGCACAATCAATTTCTTGATCTGAGCAGTTGATTTATAGGGGACCTGGAGGAGGGAATCTTTGATGAATCTAGGGGGAATATAAAAGATTCCTTGAGCCCCAGATTTTCATTTTCTCAGAATTTAGAAATTTGATAGTTGATTTTGCACTGTTCGACACCACAAATATGATGGTGTGTTCAGATTTTCCATTTTCTCATTTCATTTTTTGGCCAATTTTCTAAGTGGAGTGCAGGTGTCAACATTCATGTGCGAGCAACCATTTTCATGAGATTCGACAACGTGAGATTGATGGTACGAACAACTTGAGCAGTTTGACCTCCTCTTCTTCAGATGGCCCCTGGATGTGAGGTATATGTAGTGTGTTCATGTACTTCTTTTCGCTATGCATTGTGCTACACAGATCCATGTTTGATGTTTGATGTGGGATCTTGTCTCTTTTTTCTTGATTCTTGTTTAATGCGATGCAGAATCATTTGTGGGATGTACTTGTTGTCATGATTCGTCATGTTTTATTGAGATCCCTTTGTCATCATGTTGATGGGATACTCATGTTGTCGCCATGTATGTTTGCATTGAGATCCCTTTTACACCATGTTGGTGAGATGATCATTATCATCATGCATGAGTTTATGTCATACTGATAGGTGTCCTTTTTTACTGAGAGTTCCTGTAGTGAAACATCTCTTGGAGCCACTCTTGCATGAGGGCATTTTCCTTGTATGATAGTGACGTCACCTCTTATGTAAATCATCACTATTGACATCACTTTATGCAGTGGCCTACACCATCTTGACACCGGGGCCCGGAGACATTGTCTCTCCTGGACGAACTTCGTTATCAATGGCTTATGTTCTCATGTGTTGATGATTGACATGTTCCTCTTCTTTACAACATGCAGATGTATTCATTAATGTTCTTTTAAAAATACAATTTAACACATCATGAACGTAAAAGGTCTTGGAAGGGTCCTTTGTCACACCCGGACCTGGATCAAGTGGTATCTGAGCGGTCTTTGCATGGATGTAAATTACAAGTGTGAACAATGGAACGTGGAGCGGCAGAGAATGAAAAAGCAATGTATGAGACCATGCTCAAAAAATTTCCCAAAAATTGGAAATAATGTATGAAACTCTACAGAAGAGACAAAGGAAAAGGAGCGATTGCAACTTCAGTTGCGAGCCACAGAAGAGGCCCTAGAAGAACTAAAGCACAACAACCAAAGTCTTCAAACAGATAACACTGAATTGAAGATGTGTCTACATGAAGAGAAAGGGGAAAAACATAGTTTTCTATAACAACTGAAAGAAAAGGACGAAGCCTTGGAAAAGCTGCAGCGTGACCCATGTGAGGTAAAAATTAGTTCTCCATCTTCATGTATGTTTCATGATGATGATTTTGCTGTTTTTGAAAATCATACCACAGGAATTGGCTCCAAACTGTTGAATAGAATGGGGTATGAGGCAAAGGCTTGGGCATTAATGGCAAAAGCATTGTCAACCCCATCAAAGTAGAGGAATTACCATGTCGAACAGGACTTGGCTATGTAAGAAAGGAAGTTGGGGAACACATCAAGACAGTTAGTGAACCACCAACGATAGATGATGAGAAGCCCTCATCAGTGCCTTCCAAATCAAGAGAGGAGGCAAAAGATGTTGATTTCCTTTCGGTTTCGTCTTCACATAGTATGCTTTCTGTTGGAGATGTGGAGATCCCAATTACATGGACAAACATGAGGCTCCTTACTAGGATGAGGCATGAGGAGGAAGAACAACTTGGTGTTAATAACTAAGGCATAACTCAACCATTCGAGGTTGTGCATAAACATCGATTTGGAGGCTTGGGATACACCAAAGGAGAATGCTTGAAGGTGTCATATGCTTCCGAGACATCGTCAAAATCGTCGAGGAAAGAGAATAATGGGAACACATCCCCATCATCCCATGGCAGTATTCATTGCAGGAAAAGAGCTGAGAGAAGCTCTCATCGCCATACTTACACCAGAGACAACAAGGAAAGGTATAACCACTCTCGGCATTCGAATGTTCATTTCGATTACAATCATCTTGTTAAAAATGAACGAAACACATGGCATTGAAAAACATGTACCTTTTGTGGATTACATAACCATACATTTTCTAAGTGTTGGAAAAGAATGGCAACACACAAAAGGATGAGGCGTGAAAGACCCTCTCAAAAATAGGTAAAGCAAATCTGGAGGAAGAAGATCTATTGCAGTCATTGCGACAGAAGTGGCCATCAAAGAGCCACATGTTGGAGGCTCCATCCAGAGCAGTGCATTAAAGACAAAGCATCAGTGGATGAATTAGGTGAAACAATTGTTCGATAAGCAAAATCATCACAAGGAGATGACCCATTCACAATGATAAGTGAAAAATGGTTTCTATATATGTTAGCTTATCATGGTCTTGCTTTTATGAATCATTTGTTTCATTTTAAAATATAAAAGTGATAATGTGTTTTCCATCACTTGTTCAACAACAATGATGTCTGGTCTTATTTTGAGTTGCATGATAAACTGTGAAAGTGATGTTGTGTTTCCGTCACTTGTAAAAGCAAATACTGTTTGGCCTTATCTTGTAAATCATGTGTTGCAGCGATAAAGTGTTTTCCATCACTTGTTGAAGCAATAATGATATGTTGGCCTTGTTTTCGTAGCTAGGGTATTGCGTCCATCTTAATGTAAACTTGACCACCGTGTATGTATTATAAACTCGTGGCAAGTATGGGATGCTTGGGTCATTAGTTGATCATGAAAGTCAAGCATGTAATTTGCAAAACAATATACTATAGGTTGCAGAGGTTATAGGTGTCGGTTCATTGCTTAAGGCTCCGAAGAACAAAGGTGAAGGAGATGAAAGGGAGGCCTTTCAAGACGATTGTGATGTAGATAAGTTACAAAGAAGTTGCAGATTATTTTTTATGCTTTTGGAGGACCAAAAGCTCCTCAGTGGGGAGGATTGATCCAGGTGGCTCCAGAGACACACACAGAACAAAGAGGGCTTATGGAAGCTCGAAAATCAAAGTGATTAGAATGCTTTCGAACTAGGACCAGAGCGTATATCTCGTCCTCCTAATCGTGGTGGTGTGAACGATTTGTCAATCCAAGTCTGGATGAGGAAGGTAGATGCAGTCAAATTTTGGTTGACTTTTGCTGATTGGGCAGGCTTGAGGCAGCAATTTGGACAAAATCCGGCCACCGGATTCCAACCAACCTAGGCCAAATTTTGGGAAAATTTGCAGCTTGTTTAATTTGTCCCCTTCGGTCATTTTTCCAAGTTTAAAAAATGAATAATTTTTATTTAAATAAATAAAATAATATATATATATATATATTATATATATAATTATATATATATATATATTATATATATATATATATAATTTGGGGTGGCCACTAGCCCCGCCACCACTCATTTCCCATGTATTAAAATACAAAAAAAATATTAATTATGGATCGACGGGCCATGACCGCCCCCTGCGCTCCCTTAACCACCAAACAAGATTAATTAAGGGGTGGGTAGCCATGACCCCACCACCCTCAGAGTTGCTCATACAAACATGGCTATTAAAGGTCTGTCAACCCCGCCGCCCTTGCCACCTACCGTGTACACCATAATTGCTGGCGGAAATGGGGGTGGGCTACCCAAGACATCGGAATCACCACCCTAAAACGTTAACAAAATATTATTATGTGGGTAATTTGGGAGGGGAAGGATTTGACCCCCCGACACCTTCTCAAATAATTCTAATAATAACCAATGCGCCAACCATATTATTGTTAATATGCCTACAAAATTTATATAAACCCATAATTTCATCAGCACACCCATGAGGATGGAGGAACCAGGAGCGGGCACGAAAATTGAGACAACACTATTTTTTTAATTAATTTATTGCATGTGGAACCATGATTGAGTGAAATTTCCAAGAGGGTGAAATTTTTGCAGTGTCCAAATTGGACAAATTTTATGTTGATCTTACACCTCTCAGTGACATGAACCCGATGGCACAGTCAGTTTCCTAATCTGAGTAGCCGATTTGTAGGGGACTTGGAGGAGGGAATCTTTAAGGAATTTAGGGGGGAATCTAAAAGATTCCTTGAGCCCCAGATTTTCATTTTCTTAGAATTTAGAAATTTGACAGTCGATTTTGCACTATTTGATGCCACAAATCTGATGGTGTGTTCAAATTTTCCATTTGCTCATTTAATTTTTCGACCACTTTTCTAAGTGGAGTGTAGGTGTCAACATTCATGTGCGAGCAACCATTTCCATGAGATTTGACACTGTGATATCGATGGTACAAACAAATTCAGCAGTTTGACATCCTCTTCTTCAAATGGCCCCTGGATGTGAGGTATATACAATGTGTTCATGTACTTCTTTTCGCTAAGCATTGCACTGCACAGATCCTTGTTTGATGTTTGATGTGGGATCTTGTTTCTTACTTGTTTTCATGATTCCTGTTTGATGTGATGCATAATCATTTGTGGGATGTACTTGTTGTCATGATTTGTCATGTTTTATTTGAGATCCCTTTGTTGCATGTTGATGGAATACTCATGTTATCGCCATGTATGTTTATATTGAGATCCCTTTTATGCCATGTTGGCGGGATGCTCATTATCATCATACATGAGTTTATGTCATACTGATAGGAGTCCTTTTTGACTGAGAGTTCCTGTAGCGGAACATCTCTTGGAGCCACTCTTATGTGAGGGCATTTTCCTTGTATGATAGTGATGTCACCTCTTATGTACATCATCACTATTGCTAGCACTTAATGCAACGACCTACACCATCTTGACATCGAGGCCCAGAGACGTAGTCCCTCCTGGACGAACTCCATTATCAATGACTTATGTTCTCATGTGTTGATGATTGACATATTCCTCTTCTTTACAGCATGCAGATGTATTCATTAATGCTCTTTTAAAAATGCAATTTAACACGTCACGAAAGTAAAAGGTCTTGGAAGGGTCCTTTGTCACACCTGGACTTGGATCATTGTGCAAAAACAACTACAACCACTTGAGATTCAAAGGCAAAGGATTAACATAAATGAACCAATTTCCAAATTTCTTGCATTTTTCTAGTGATTGCCTTTTATTTTTGGCTTATTGTTCAGATCTTTTCCAGAAATTGTTAGATATTATTTTGTAATCATTCCTTTTTGGAATATGAAGTTAGTTCAACAAGAAGTCTATAAATACTTTGTAATAAAACTTAGAAAGGGTTGGAATGTGAGGGATTATGTTGGATTATGTATGAAGAAGAGGGCTACGCATTGATGTAAGTCGTGGATTGGAATCAAGGTGATGAATTTGCAAAAATATAGAAAGTTTTGTTAGAGGATTCCCGTGTCAGACTATTGGTGATGTGTTTCTTATGTTAAATTGTTTCTTTTCAGAGTTTCCATATGATTTTCCCTCTTTATTGTTGCAATAAGATTAATGGCCGAATTTACTTAAGTGTACTCTACTCTAGGTTATTATAAATATCCATGTTTTCTTTCTGATATTAAATATAGAATTCATCCCATATGCTCTATATTTAATTGAACTAAAATCATATTCATCCTATTCATCCCGCATACACTTTATAAGATCCAAATGTTTGCCTATCTTGCCCTATTACAACTACTCTATCATTTTGTGATTGATTACCTAAAGGTTCATGACTCCATTCCCAATGGACTTTTCTAGCATCTTTCAACCAAACTTTTGAAAAACCCATCTTGAATTCAAATAGCTAGCCTAAAATTTGAAACATAAATCTAAATCATATAGAGAGATCCCTCTCTGAAGATGGAAGGGTTAGATACTAGCTTTATAAGTGGTTTTGTGGTTACCTTTGTAGTTTTCTTCCTCCTCCAAGGAAAATTACGGAGCGATAACATTATGGCGAGCATACTGGGGAACGATGTTGGACATACTGAGAGGGGGGTGAATCCGTATTTCTTTTCAATTGTTATTTTTACTAGTTAAATCATGTATATTTAGAACACAAAAATTAACAATAGGAATAGATGCTTTTATTCATATAATCTTTACAATAAAACACACACACACACACACACACACACACATATATATATATATGGCTTCAATCTGTTGCCAAGCACCAACTTGGTCGTTTGTGAGGCTCCAACCTCTAGGGCACCAACCCTGTCTTGTTAAGGCACCAACCATGGATTTAGGAGCACTGACTCTAAGAACATCAATCCTTCCAATTCTGAGGCACCAACCCCAAGGGCTCTGACCCTATCTTGTCAAGGCATGTTAGATAGTAATTCTCTGCTCCCAAAATCTTCTTTACTGAATTCTGTCAATTTACAGCTTCACTGTAGTCTCCATGCTACAACATCAATGACAACCTATCTTTATATGAAGGAGTCTTCACAACTCTTCATACTGTCCATACATAGTCTGCAAATTTACCTCATGATGATTTCAAATAGGCATCATGATCTTCAATAATGTTTCCAAGATTTGTTAAAGCTTTCCAACAAGATATCTGGGCTAAGCCTCAATGTATGCATAAAACAATTCTAGGTTTTCAAGCCTCTATTTTTATTGTCGCAATAACTGCTTCAGAAGTGATTGTCTCGGTATCTTACCTCCAAAGAACATACTTGCAAATACTTCAACGCTGGTGTTGTCCACTACTCCCTTCAATTGATGACTGATGAAATCTTACTTGACTGGTCTGAGGTTAAACAGGTCTTCGTCTTCCGTTGCGCCGTTCGGCTTCCTTCTATCCAGTTGAACCTTTGGCTTTCTTCTATCCTGTTGGGCCTTCAGCCTCCTTCTTTTTTTTTCCTGTTGGACCTACATCATACTCTATTTCTTCCAAGTCTGCCAGACCTTTGGCTTCCTCTGTTTCTTACAGTTTCACCAACCCGTAAACTTCCCTTGTTCTTTGTTTTATATTCCTGATACCCCTAACCTTTGGCTTCCTTTTCGCTCGCTTGATATTTCGTCTTCCTTTGTGCTCGCCCTTTGGCTTCCTCTGTCTCTTCGAATTCACCAATACTCAAAGGACGTGTTAATTCAGAAGAGAGGCTGAATTACGAAAGTTTTGCATATTAAAAACTATATAAGAGAGGCCCTTTAATATTCATACAATAGACATATTATTTATGGAGGATTTCATATAGGAGAGGCTATACCCACAGAGAGGTCCCACATGCCATGCCACTACCTAAATTTGCAATCGCAACTTTCTGAAACTCCCGCAATCACAACCCTTTGGCTTCACAAAATAAAATTGTCGATGCCCCTATTTCCGACGGATGCTGTATTCCAATAAGCTTCTTGTGATAACTCAATCGGGTCCACAACTTATATCACAATCGGCTTTTGGGTTCACAAGACTTATCATAAACGGTAGTTGCGATGTCAACCCTTTTGAACTTTGCGATTCAACGGATGCGATATTTAGTTAGAGTGGCTACTATAAACTAATTGGGTCCATAGTACATATCATGATCGACAGATTTCAATGCTACATCTCTTCAAGTCTTGCGATATGCGACAGATGCGATGTTTCCTTAGGACGTATTATATTGGTGCAGTGGGTCCGCATACTTATATCACAATCACATATTTCAAGTGGCATTCCTTTTTAATACATGAGTTCAAATGGGGATGCAATATAACATTAAATCATGTTGTAATGGTGTAACGAGTCCCCAATAATATCGCAATCACAGTTTTTAATGTGACATCCATTTATGAATTGCGATGTGAAGGAGCTGATACACACGGATGCGATATTACAATAGGGAGGTTTATAATGGATTGATCGGGTCTGCACCTTATTTTGCAATACAATGAGCCTTTCATAACTTACGATGCGATATTCCAAGTGTGGGAATTCATGAGTGCGAGACTTCACAAGTACTTTCCTACCCCCGCTCTTCCAACAACTGTTGTTCCTGTTGGCTCTTTCCTTGCTGCGTGTTCCTCTTTGCGGGACTTCTTGGGCATATATTACATGTGATACTCCTGATATGGATCCTCTGATGTTAACTCCTTTGATATGTTGGCTCCTCCGATATTTCATGCGATATCTCTGATATGGCTCTTACTCTTGAGCATATGCAATATTTTACTCTTACTCATGGGTTGGATTTCCTGTGGCCCCTCCTCACTCTTCCACTCTTACACTTTGGCTTCATGATGGCTTCCGATGAATTTTTCCGATATGCTTCTCTTGCTCCAATAGGTCTTCCATTGACTTTCGATAGCTCTTCTTTAACTGCTCCTGTTCTTGACTTCCAATGTCTTTCCAATGGTTTCCCCGATGGCTTTGCTCCTTGGCTTCTTACTCCTGTTTCTTCATGGATCTACTCTACTTCTCCTTGGCTTCATATCATCATTTAGTATCTAGAATATTTCCATATTGACATCAATGACTATCTAGATCAACAAACGGTTCTATTTTCCCCAGGAAATACTATCAAGTCTTAGATTTGATTGCTGATGGTGGACAATAATCAGAAATATGAAGGCTAAACCATTCACTTGGCAACTCCATCGTCTAAGAATCCATATTGCATAAACACTCATGGCGAATCAATTATCTAAAGAACTCAGAGTTTGAATTGCCTAATCTAGATGGCAGGGTATGTGGCAGGCCCTATTTCTATTGAAGCTTTCAAATAATACTTGGATATTATTGATGATGAGGAAATGAAGGAAGATTTCTCTAATTTACTGCCTCTTTATTTGAGGGCATGCAAATGTAGCTCTAAAGCTAAATCCAACTTCTTATAAGAGTTTGTTGATAAACTTGTGAAGGATTTTCATATCATAAATGTTTAAATTCAGTCTTACAATTTTTAAGACCAGAATCATCTTTTGAGAACATTTGTTAGCCAAAACAAGAAGTGATAGTGCTACCTTTTGATATTGATATTGAGGAGTATTTGAGAATGGGTCTAATGACTCACAGCTGAAACTATATGATGACAAAGAGAGAACAATTGAACTGTCCATAAATAATAATCTAGTCATTGAAATCTTTGAGGATCAACAAACAAATCATGTTTTGTTTGATCCCATAGCTATCTATATGGAGTAACTATTCATTATATAGTTCCGATTATGTTTCCGCTATGAAAGAAAAGGCTACAATCAGTTATCATTGCAGTTACATTTTCCAGTTTCCATTTTATTGAAACGCAGTTTGGGAAGCACATCAATTATGTAGCTACTTGATTTGTTGTTTTTCAATTTTCTATTACTTAATTTTTCAAGAGTATAAGTAGTCTAAACAAGGTAGAAGTGTGAATAATCTTAGCATTCTAAGCATCTTTTTCAACCGTATTTTCAAACTTTAGTTTGTAGTAGAGTTTTCAGCTTTTAGTGTATAGTTTTTCCATTTTCTATTACTTAATTTTTTAGGGTATAAGTAGCCTAAACAAGGTATAAGTGTGAATAAGCTCAACATTCTGAGCATCTTTTTCAACCGTATTTTCAAACTTCAGTTTGTAGTAGAGTTTTTAGCTTTTAGTGTATAGTTTAGATTAAAGTATTAAGAATGTATTTGGCTCAATTTTGAGGATTGGATTAGATTATCAACTGAGTTTTAGTTCAGTAGTTACAAGGTAGAGCATGTTGCATGTTTTATATCAACCCAATGGGGAAAGACTACTGACCTACAATGTTCTTTGGCGTCTCACAGGGAGGACGCCATCCCCAGTTGGAGCCACTATTAGGGTGCTATAATATAGGTAATCAAATTCTATTTATTCAGTTATTTATTTTGGGAATTTGCTAGTAGAGTTTAGCCTATAAATTCACCAAATATTATAATCTAAATTGTCTTTGTACTGAGGTCTCAAACTGCTCAAATCATTGACAATATATTTGTCTAAAGAAATCCATTAATCTTGATTTGAATTGTAAATCTATCTAAAGAGTGAATGAGTAGAGAAGTTTGCAGTCATTTTCCAAGTAGTAGAAGGACTCGAAGTATACATAGAAACCCCTCCATTGGAACGTGCTCTGAACAATATTTCCAACGATATGTGGAGGTCCAAAAATGGACTTCTGGATCAAAAGATATGGCCTGTTGAAGTTTAAGAGTTGAAGCCTTTGAAAGGCATATTGGAGGTCTAGAGCGATATCAACGATTGGAGGTTTATGGAACATCGGTGATCCCATATCGAAGGAAAGGCCCAAAGGAAAATATGTGATCACATGTCGGAAGGCTCTGCGATCAATGATATCACTAAATCGGTGATCGAAGATCCAACGTACATTGTAGCTATTGCAAATCAGTGATCACAACATTAGAGGACAATCATAATCAGCGAATCGACAATCGGAGGTACATGGCATATGGAATATCGACATTCGACGATTGACGAATTGCAAACAAGGTGAATTGTCATATTGGAGAAAAGTGCGATATGAATGTTGCGATATAGTGTTAAATTTCCAGGAAAAGGGGCTGATAGTGTTAATCCGTAGGGAATCACAGAAACAAGTTAACAAAGAAATTCGTTGCAAAACCAACGCATAATAGACCCTTTTCTCTCTCCTCGAGCGGAACGTGTGGCATAATAGGATTGGTTTCAATAAGGGACACATGGTGGAATAGGATTGGTTCCGATAAGGGACACATGGCAGAATATGATTGGTTTCAATAAGACAAATGGTGGAATATGATTGGTTCTGATAAGCGACACATGGCGAAATAGGATTGGTTCTGATAAGGGACACATGGCATAATACAATTGGTTCTGATAGAGCCACGTGGTATCTGACGTCAACATACGTGGCAGTATGGTGGAAACGTGGCAGGAAAATTCAACATTTTCAGGGGTCCTAAGAGGCAAAAAAAGGGTGACACATGTCACCACTCACAATGTGCCACATGGTAGTGATGACGTCATGATCAGAGCTTGCAAGTCGGAGGTTGAGAGATATCGACATTTTGTAATGTGTGCCACTTGAAAATGTTTCAATCAAAGGGAGCTCCAATAGAGGGGCTAACTCGTGGTTATGAAAGTTTAAAGAACTCAGGCGCTGAAGCAGTTAAAAAAGGAAAATCACCACCTGGCAGAAGCCTAAATATCTTAGCGCCCTAAAGCTAAGCACTAGTCACAACCCTTGGTCCTAGGTGAAGAAATATGGGAAAGGGATAAAAAAAGGGGCCAAGGGAATATCATAATTCACTTTCGTTGTAATGTCTCTTAAGTCAAAAGTTTCGATGAGGAAAAAGCTTTGAATTAACATCACGACAATATTACAGGGCTTAAAGGCTCTGACAGTGAAATAAGTGGAAGTGTTAAAAGATGAATGGGTTGGCAGCTGCGAGCGAAACACAAAGGATTGTGAAGTATTAGGACACTGGCAGTGATGTGGAACTTCTCTGATAGACCATGTAGAAGCGTTAACAAATATATGGGTCGACAACTGTTGAAACACAGGAAAAATGGGGTTGGTAGTTTGAAAAGGAAGCTCACAACTTGTGCGAAAATGACTATAGTCACTCTAGATTAAAATGCAAAGGATTAGTATAAATGAACCAATTTTCAAATTTCTTTCCTTTTCCGAGCAATTTTATTTTATTTTTAGTTTATTTTTCAGATTTTTTTTCCAGAAATTGTTAGATATTACTTTGTAATCATTCCTTTTTGGAATCCAAAGTTAGTTCAACAAGAAGTCTATAAATAATTTGTAATAAAACTTAGAAAGGGTTAGAATGTGAGGGATTATGTTGGATTATGTATGAAGAAAAGGGCTCTGAATTGATGTAAGATATGGGTTGGATTCAAAGTGGTAAATTCACAAAAATATAGAGAGTTTTGTTCCAGTATTCCCGTGTTAGACAATCGGTGATGTGTTTCTTATGTTAAATTGTTTCTTTTCTCAGTTTCCATATGTTTTTCCCTCTTTATTATTGCAAGAAGATTAAGGGCCGAATTTTCTTAAGTGTACTATGCTATAGCTTGTTATCAATATCCATGTTTTTTTTCTAATGTTAAATATAGAATTCATCCCAATATGATCTATATTTAATTGAACTCAAAGTATATTCATCCTATTCACCCCACAAACACTCTATAAGATCCAAAAGTTTGTCTATCCCATCCTATTACAACTACTCTATCATTTTGTGATTGGTTACCTAAAGGTTCATGACTCCATGCCCAATGGAATTTTCGAGCATATGTTAGCCAAACTTTTGAAAAACCCAATCTCAAACTCAAATAGCTAGCCTAAAATCTTAAACAAAAATCTAAATCATATATAGAGAGATCCCTCTATGAAGCTGGAAGGGCTAGATCCCAACTTTAAAAGTGGATTTGTGGTTACTTTTGTAGTTTTCTTCCTCAGCCTAGGAAAATTACAAAGTGATAATCTTCTGACGATCATATTGGGAAACTATTTTATTTTCCCCAGGAAAGACTATCAGGTCTCAGATTTGATTACTAATGGTGGAGAACAGTTAGAAATATTAAGGTTGAACCATTCACATGGTGGCTCCATTGTTTAGGAATCCATGTTACAAAAGCACTCATGGCGACTCAACTGTTCGAAGAATTCAAATTTTGAATTACCTAATCTAGATTACAAGGTATGTGTCAGACCCTATTTCTATTGAAGCTTTCAAAGAATACTGGGATATTAGTGATGATGAAGAAATGGAGGATGATTTCTCCAATTTACTACCTCTTTATTTGAGGGCATGAAAATATTGTTCTGAAGCTAAATCCAACTTCTTAGAAGAGTTTGTTGATAAAATTGTGAAGGACATTCAGATCGTAAATGTTTGACTTCAGTCTTACAATTTTCAAGATCAAAATCAACTTTTTGTGAACATTTGTCAGCCAAAACAAGAAGTGGTAGTGATACCTTTTGATATTGAGATTGAGGAGTATTTTTAGAATGGGTCTGATGACTCACAGCTAAAGTTGTACGATGACAAAGAAAGAGCAATTGAACTGTCCATAAATAATAATGTAGTCATTGAAAGCTTTGAGGATCAACAAACAAATCATGTTTTGTTTGATCCCATAGAGATCTATATGGAGGAATTATTCACTATGAAGTTCTGATTATGTTTCCGCTATGAAAGAAAAGGCTACAATCAACGGTCATTGCACTTACATTTTCCATTTTCCATTTTGTTGAAATGGAGTCCGAGAATCGCATCAAGTATGCAACTACTTGATTGGTTGTTTTGGAAATTTTCTATTACTTAATTTTTCTAGGGTATAAGTAGCCTAAAGTAGGTAGGAGTGTGATTAAGCTCAACATTTTGAGCATATTTTCAGCCGTATTTTTCAAACTTCATTTTGCTGCAGAGTTTTCAATTTTTAGTGTATAGTTCAGATTATAGCGTTAAGAATGGATTTGGTTCAGTTTTGAGGATTGGAATAGATTACTAGTTTGGTTTTAGTTTAGTGGGTTACAGGGCGGAGAATGTTGCATGTTTTAGATTATCCCAATGGAGAAAGGCCATGTTTTAGATTATCCTAATGGAGAAAGGCTACCGATCTACGGTGTTCTTTGGCACCTCATAAGGAGGACACCATCCCCAGTTGGAGCCACTATTAGGTACTATAAGATAGATAATCAAAGTCTATCTATTCAATTATTTATTTTGGGAATCCACTGGTAGAGTTTATCCTATAAATTCACCAGGTATTATAGTCTAAATTATCTTTGTATTAAGGTCTCAAATTGCTCAAATCATTGAAAATATATGTGTTTAGAGAAATCCATTAGTCTTGTTTTGAATTGTAAAGTTGTCCAAAGAGAAAATGAGTAGAGAAGTTTGCATTCATTTTCCAAGAAGAATAGGGACTCAAATTCTACATCGGACCGTCTCCATTGGGAAGTTCTCTGAACAAGCTTTCCAATGGCATGTGGAAGTCCAAAAATGGACTTCTAGATCAAAAGATATGGACTGTTGAAGTTTAAGAGTTGAAGCCTTTGAAAGGAAGGCATATCAAAGGTCTAGAGCAATATCAAAGGTCTAGAGCGAACGTGGTATCTGACGTGAGCATGATGTGGCAGTATGGTGGACACATGGAAGATACATTCAAAATTTTCAAGGGTCATAAGAGGCCAAAAAAGGGTGACACATGTCACCACTCACAATGTGCTAGGTGGTAGTGATGACGTCATGATCGAATTTCACAAGTTGGATGTTGAGGGATATTGGCATTCTGTAACGTGTGCCACTTGAAAAAGTAATGATCAAAGGGAGCTCCAATAGAGGGGATAGATCGTAGTCATGAAGGTTTAAAGAAATCAGGTGCTGAAGCATTTAACAAAGGAAAATCGCCCCTCAACAGGAGCCTAAATACCTTAGCACCCTAAAGCTAAGCACTGGGTCACAACCCTTTGTCCTATGCAAAGAAATATGAGAAAGGGCTAAACAAAAAGGGCTAAGGGAATATAGAAATTCGCTATCATTGTAATGTATCTTAAGTCAAAAGTTTCGATGAGGAAAAAGCTCTAAAGTAGCATCATGACAATATTACGGGGCTTAAAGGCTCTGATAGTGAAATAAGTGGAAGTGTTACAAGATGAATGGGTCGGAAGATGCGAGAAAAACACAAAGGACTGCGAAGAATTAGGGCATTAGCAGTGATGTGGAACTTCTCCGATAGACCATGCAAAAGCGTTAACAGATGGATGGGTCGGAAGTTGTTGAAACACAAGAAAATGGGGGTTGGTAGTTTGAAAAGGCAGCTCACAACTTGTGTGAAAACGACTACAACCACTACATATTCAAAGGCAAAGGATTAGCATAAATGAACCAATTTCCATATTTTTTGCATTTTTCCAGTGATTGTCCTTTATTTTTAGTTTATTGTTCAGATTTTTTTTCCAGAAATTGTTAGATATTATTTTGTAATCATTCCTTTATGGAATCCAAAGTTAGTTCAACAAGAATTCTATAAATACTTTGTAATAGAACTTAGAAAGGATTTGAATTTAAGGGATTATGTTGGATTATGTATGAAGAAAAGGGCTATGCGTTGATGTAAGCCATGGATTGGACTCAAAGTTATCAATTCACAAAAATATAGAGAGTTTTGTTCCAGGATTACCCATGTCAGACAATTGGTGATGTGATTCTTATGTTCAATTGTTTCTTTTCTCAGTTTCCATATGTTTTTCCCTCTTTATTGTTGCAAGAAGATTAAGGGCCGAATTTTCTTAAGTGTACTATGCTCTGGCTTGTTAGAAATATCCATGTTTTCTTTCTAATGTTAAATATAGAATTCATCCCAATATGCTCTATATTTAATTGAATTCAAATCGTATTCATCTTATTCACCCCACAGGCACTCTATAAGATCCAAAAGTTTTCCTATCCTTCCCTGTTACAGCTACTCTATCATTTTGTGATTCATTACCTAAAGGTTCATGACTCCATGCCTAATGGACTTTTCCAGCATCTTTAACCAAACTTTTGAAAAACCCATCTTGAAATCAAATAGCTAGCCTAAAATTTGAAATAGAAACCTAAATCATATAGAGAGATCCCTCTCCGAAGCTGGAAGGGCTATGTTACGTCCCTATACTACTATTATAACCCCTTATTGTTATTAGTGCGACACCCTTATTGTATTATTGTGCCCATATAGTCCCCATGTTGTTATTAATATGCCCCATAGAAGCCCACTATTGTTATTGTTGTTCCCCCACAATATTATTGTTATGTAGGATCTAATTATATTGGGACCCCAACTCTAAAAGTTTTTTGTGGTTATCTTTGTATTTTTCTTCCTTAGCCTAGGAAAATTACGTAGTGATAACATGATGGATTCTGGAGGTTGTAACAAGTTCTAGGAAGAGGCCAGGATTATGGGCTAGAAGAATGGCTCAAATCTCGGGGACGTTGGCACAGGTCTACTGAAAAAAGTCTAGGGACGCTGACACATAGGCCTGTGAGAGAAACTTTGGCTTCTAGACATTGTCTTGCTTATAGCATGAGAGCGATCAGGGGTTAAAAGGCTTAAATCATCAGTGGGACTAAGGGGCAAGATTTTTGAGTGGCTGATATGTCTTCTAAGGGTGTTGTTGTTGATGTGGAGGTTTTTTTTTAAGGTGTTCCGTCAATTCCATTTCCTTAAGGTCGCCAAGGAAGTTGAATCCCTTATACTAGCCTCTCTCGTTGCATGTTTACCTCGGTTGGTCGGTTGCTTGGGTAGACTTGGGAGGAGGGGGTGTTACATCATTCTTTGAACTCCTTGAAGATTATTTTGAAAATATTTAATCATCATAGACTCCACAACCGAAGGATTAGGCACTGGTTTGAGAAAAAATGGTGTTCAACCTTTTCTCCCTCTTATTTTCTTCTCTCCAAAAATCTTGGCCCCTTTTCCTAGATGATCCTCTAGTGAACCCTGCAAAATTATTTAGGGGACTGATTTCTCAAATCCATTTGGATAAAAACCTGCACTAGTGTCTCATCTAGGAATCTCAAAATTTGATAGAACCCCATAGTTAATTTTTCTGAAAAACCTTGTGCCCTAGTTGTGCCCTTGGAGGGAAACCCAATTGGGTTTCCTTGGACAAAGTGGCCTTTTTAACGGTTATATGAACTTGTTATTCAGTGGAATAAATCATTCAAAACCCTTTCCTTCTCCTACCTTTACCTAGTGAGGACATTGGAGGAGATCCTCCCATGATTATTCATAAACCCTAGATCTTGTGTGGGCCCTATAGTGAAATCCTATTTTGAAGTGGTAGATAATCTTGCAAAGCTTCTTGAGAGTTCCTAATTCATCTTGGAAGTCTTGATTAGGCATACCTAACCTCATTGCATATTTCAAGCCTTACGCCTTGATTTCCATCCCAAGTCTTTCTTAGAGAGTTTTTCTTGCATTAAGCCTTAATTGAGCCTCTCCTTGAATGGGATTAGTGGAATCACTTCACATATATCATTGATCCTCCATTTTTCAAGTGATTCATATCGCACTAGGACTCCTGTTTGTTGGAGAATGTAGTAGGGAAACTACTAAAACAAATTTTCCTTATCCTTGATAAAATCTTGTGAACTTATGTTATCTTCTTATGTTCTTTGTTAGATTCTTTTCATCAAACAATTATCAAGAGAAAAAACAATAGACACGAGATTTAGACTCTAAGCCAGGGAAAAACCCCTCTTAGGGGAAAGCCCAAAAGAACTTCTTATTTTCTTATAGAATCTGATCAAATGAAAAAAACCAAGACCCAAAACCCTATACAAAGTCCTCCTCCAAGCACCAAGTCAACCCTCCAAGAATCTCTTCCAATTGGGTCAAAGATCAACCAACTCAACAAGAGTCAAATATGCTTCAACATGCTTCAAATCTTAATTCCCCCCCCTAGCTTGGATTTGCAATCTCGACCTGCAATTCTCGGCCCTTCCTTAGCTACAAAAACCCTAACACCACACATATGGGTAGAGGAGATCAAATTTATATCTCCTTCCTTCATTTTAGCTTGCTCCTTTACTTGTAGACTAGTTGGCTTCAAGTCTTGACCTTCTTACAACAAAGTTTGGACTTGCAATTAGGTCTACAATCTTGGCCCTACAACAATAACAAAAACCTTAGATCCTTCGCACGCGTGAGAGAAAGATGGTCACAAAAGTCATATTTTTGTTTCTTCTTGAGATACTTCCTTATCATAGACATTTGCTCTCCTTTTCTTCTTCTTTCTTGCTTGAGATTGAACTGCATATGTGTGTTTCAAATGAGTTCAAGTTCCTTATATATAGCCTTCTCATGAGGTTGAATAGCCTCAAACTAGGCCAAATTCTTTTGGCAGGGCTGACTTGTTCTTGGAGGCTCATATGGACTTTATAAACTCAAAATAATATATTTTACATGTTACAACTTTCCCAATAGGGTCGTATACAAATTATAAAGACTCTCTTGAATAATAAAAAAAATAAAAAATAAAAAATCTTTTGATTTGACAAACCCTAGAAACATGAAGCACATGCTTGACCTAGTTGAACAACAAAATGGAGCATGAAACCCACGCTTAAAATAATATTTCTCTTTCTTATTTTGATTGTAACATAAGATATACATAATGACATGAATAAAATGACAATTATGAAGACATAAACTAGTTACATTTTCCAACACTCTCGTCAGTGAAAGTCCGTAAAGAGTAGGGGAAATTAGCTGAGGTGATATTGGGTCTTTGTCCCATTGTTGTCTTTTGGTCTAGTAGTTGTCCCATAGGTTCCCCTCTTAGGACCCCTAATAGATTGTGTGGTAATAGGCTTTATTTCCACTGTTGAATGTCTAATTGGATAAGTAAGTGTATTGGTCTCTAGATTAATTGAAATTGATTATATTATTAAAAATACTCAATTTTAGTTTCCAAAATTGTTCGTGTGCATGGTGTGAATATATAAGCAAATTAAATATTTCTAATGTATTTATAGTGCCAATCTAAATTTCTCTCCCAAATTAAAATACCATGAAAGCTTTCTTATTTGAGATTATCCTACCATGCAAGTATTTCAAACACTCTTTTAGGGAATGTTGTAGGGTAGAATAAATTTATATGAAGAAATTTGTGAAGGTTTTGGTCAAATTTGATAGTGTTTGCATAGGTTTTTCCTAGGATGGATTGAATTTTCGAGAGGTTTCAATCAAATTTGAAATAATCCATTAATCAATGGAGCACTAATTCATTTGTATGTGGAACTTGTTTAGTTCCATTTATTCATTAGCCCATTGATGTTTGCGTTTGTGGAAGTCAATTGTGGTTTTGAATTGGTTAGCTAGTTGAGATTGATATCTTTCTCTTTAATTAAATTTTCAAAACCCATTTTAGATATGTTCATTATTCTTAGTGAACTTGTTTTCTAATCACAATGTTGTTCTTAAACCATGTTACCAATTAACACTAATCTCTTTTAATGTTGGTGATGCTGGTATTTTTTGTTTTGTTTTAAGTTAGTGAAAATGATTTGTGCAATCCTAAAATCAATGTCAAGGAGCGCCTAAATGAGCCAAGGTAAAATGTGGAAGACATAGCAATATCCCCAAATTGTTGTAATCATGCTCCTTTACAAGTGTTAAAAACATTTCGTGGAGAGCCACTTCAACAATGAAAACCACCAATGGCACTGAATACATTTAGCAATATTCATTCAACGTTATTAAAATACTTCTTACATCATATTATTATTATTATGATTATAAAAGATAAAAAATAAAATGAAAAACAACATTCATTCACAATATTATCGAAACACATCCTACATTATATTATTAGTATAAAACAATAACAACAATGCCATAACAAAGTTCATGTCAATGTAATGTTAGTATCTCGTAGCAATGAGAGTATGGATTCTTCCTAGTTTTTATACTTAAACTTGATATCTATAATCATGTGTAACATTTGGATGTTTTTTTTTCTCATAAAGTTTTCTTTAGGAAGTACAAGTTTGTAAAATTCAGTAATTTGAACTTTGAAATAGAGTTTCAAAGTCTCATGACTACTTCGGTGATGAATTTGATACATATATGTATCAGTTAGTAAGAAAACTAAAGAAAATATCCAGATTCAAAGGTAATATACCTCTCATATGTTTTAATTATGGTAATATAGGACATTTTGTTGCTAAGTTTCCTTTTAAGGAAGAGAGTGATGATGTGGAGGAATCGAGAAAAAGGGTATTCAAAGGTGTCACATACCCCCTAGGCACAATACTACCAATTCCCTACAATGCTCTACTGGATCCATGATGTGGACTTTTAGGTTCAATTAATAACCTTAGATTCCAAATTGACCCTTATGCATACATTAAAAATCAGAGAAAAGAATCAATCATGTGAATTTAACATAATAAAATTCTTGCATTCGGATTTCATTCCTTTGATGACCCAACACAAGCATTAATGGAGCGTTATCATGAATACAATGTAGCTAGCATTGACATACGATCATATTCCTACTGGCATAGTTTTCTGACATATATCTTATGAAATATGAATAAATAGCTAAAACAAGCCTCATGATGCAAAATGCATAGCATAAACAATCTGAACCACATGCTATACAATATCACACCGTGAAAACATAACTATTCCTCATAGTTATCTCATGCATAAATATTCCCCCACCTTACAAAAAAAGATAACACATAAATTTAAAGATGTTACAACATAAAGAGTAAAGGGTCACATATAGTACATCTTTCAATTGAATCAAACCAGAGTAGAGAGAGAACGTCACTTGGAAAATTGAGCACCACCATCCAACCTAGAACAGACTTCCTCCAATTCACCCCCGAGCCGAGAGTTATTGCCAAGGATCAACTACCTCATGTTGATCTCTTCAATGGGTATTTAATACCCTCTTTCATGATATGGTTTCCATTAGCGACATCCTATTTTATGGATCTTTTTTTATCCATTTTCCTAGGCTTTTCCCAGAAAAGCTTGCTTTCTCTCCCGCAAGGCTTTTATGTTTTTCTTGACTTAAAATATTTCTCCAGCTAAGTAGCTTAATGGATTTTAATCTGCAAATCCTTTAAGCTTATCTAGAATTAGATCTAGAAGTCTTATCATGAAAGAATTATCCATTCCCATTCACCAATGGGATTTTATTTTGCAAGAACCTCATCTCTTGGTGTCTCGTTTTCCAAGCGTTTTACATTATCTTTATTTATTTAACAATAAAGTATTCACTTTAATTGTTACACAGACCTAGATTTTATTAGCTTAGTTTAGTAGATTGTTACATACAACAGAGGGGTGTTACATACTCCCCCCTTAAATTTACACCATCCTCGGTGTATTACTGCATCTTACAGTATTATTTCCTCATTCACAAGTAGTTGTGTCTGAATTGACAGGCTCCCACGACCTTGCCATCTGGTGCAATCTTCCGATATATATCGGTTACAAAGGATCACATCTCCTTCCATCGCTACGTGTAACATTTGTTTCAATCAATTTTGTGAGAGATTTTAGATGCAAAAATTCAACTTTGTTTACCACAATTAATATCATAACTTGATATATAGTACTACTATTTGGGTAACTATGGGTTATGTTGCCCATTATTTAAATATGATTCCTCATGTTCCTTGTATTTGAAGAAATGCACGTTCTTCCCCTGCATTCTTCCAAAGCCTTTGTGTTCTTGCCGAACACTTGCTTCCTGCAGTTTCCCTGCATTAGTCATAACAAGTCGACTAGCATATTTGACTAATCACATGTATAAAATATCATATTAGGTTAGCTCAACATAACCATCAAAATTATACCCCATATGTCAAATGTATACTAAGGCTGAAGAAAAACACGGATACTTATCCTTAGTTTCCCATACCCATTCTTAGTTTCCACCTTGGTCTTGCCTCTGTACGCACTCTGGATCGGTTGCCACACCATGAAATCACCCAATGCCTTTTCCTCAACCATGTGCATCTACACATAGTGTGCATTACACACATACAACTATACATCTCACATATACTCATGAAATTCATGCATCCATACCAGTACCATATGTACCGTTTGTACACAGTACTACCTGTACACATGTAACCAATACCAAATGTCCATAGCATCACCTGCATGACATATACTTCATCCACATGTTTTTAACCATGTTAGTATTATGCTAAAATTTCATTTAATATTTCATTCACACTACTTTTAGGTAAGTCCAATCAAACCATGTTTGGTTTGTCGATTAGAGAGTAAGGAATTCATGGGCATGTTCAACTTCTGCAACCAGAGCATAACTGGAAATCTTGATGTTAGAGTATTCAAGTGCTTTTATTTAGCTAATCCTTTTCATGTATCTTGTGGTTGCAGGAAATTTTTCAGCAAAATCATAACATAGATGCATAATACAACTTTACAAAACCAATCATATTAAGTTTCAGGATTGAATTTGTCCTATAGACAAGGTTTCAATAACAACGAAATATGACCTTTGCTTAATCATAAAGTAGACTATTGACTATGATAGTTAGTCTAGTATGGACTTCAATGTTATATTTGAAGTCTAATAACAATCTTAACTTGTCTTTAGCCAAGAACATAATTGTTTGGTATTCAAAAGTACTCCACACTTAAACATATCATGTCATATGATTTACCGTTGCTCTTTTTACACTTCTTCCAACACTTTGTTGGCCATGAATAATTCAGTTTATGTCTAAAACGAATTGAACAATCAATATGCAAGTACATAAATTTCCCATACATGAGTTATAAATGAAGGTTACAATATTCTCAACTCCACACCCTCCAAGTTTTTAGACACTATGTGTATCAAGTTGTGGACCTAAGTGATTTACATGTTTGCACCTCACTTTAAACATTAAATCACCACTGGAAAACAAGAGAATATAACTCATTTATCAATTATCAAATTTATGAACATGAATTTCCGCGTTGTTTATGCAACAATTTTTATGTTGCTTTATTCAGAACCAGACAACACTATCCATGAAATCTAATAGGTAAACTTCCCAATATTGCTTGATAGGAATTAGAGGTACAACATATACATCCCAGCTGGTATGCTTGTGAATTAATTGATTAGATTGCTAGACCCCAATATCTTTGTGTGCAACAATCTTGTTTACCAATGCCACTTAATCATCCAATATGGTTAAATCATCTTATTGATTCAACAACGAGTTGTTGTATGATATATTATTCTCTCTTCTAGAACCTTTTATATGTCACTCCTTTGGTGCATGTATTATTTTATTACTAGCATAATATCCTTAGATCATCATAAGTTGTATTAAAGCGAAACCTATTTGGTTTATCAAGAAAATATTTATTAATTCAGATAATCATGTTCTGAATCTAGTGTACTATTCTTGTTATTCATTACACTGCTCTGAATTGCTCTATTTCTCCTTCAAGTGCATCCAACACTACCATATCTAGTATGTTTTCCATTTCAAGAAACATGTATACTTTGTTTATGTATAGTAAAAACACAGAGTTTCATTTTAATCTTATCACTTCCCACAAGAAGTACACAATCCTTCTATTGAAACATCTTCTTCTTGCAACAGATTTGAAAGGTCCCTATTTAGGAGATATTATTAACAGAAACCCATTTATATCTGCATTGATATGCACATCCATGTTGTGGAGTTCTACACATCACAATTGAATGATTTGAAAATGTGTCTTTGAGCTTTGTTGAGTCTCCAAATTGTCGTTTTTTCATCCTCTTTTCCTTCCATTATTCCTCATACTTATCCATATTATGTTTCTCCATTCACCATTTATCATACCATTTTCATATTAAATAGGGGTCTCCCTTATTATTTTCCAATTTACTTATTTTCATGCATTTTAAGTGAATTTATGATTAAAAGTTAGAAAAATAATTAGTATCTACTTATACCTAAAGGTGGAATAAGTTTGGTGACATGTGTAAGTGATTTGGATGCTTCCAAGACACTCTTATGTGGCATCCAAGATTGAATTTTGAATTCTCTTCAATATTGAAAGAAGATTTGGGATAGGAGTCAAACATATCTCATGGGAGAAAATATCTCAATAAAGGATTATTCAAAGAATATTTGAAGAAATAATCATTCAAGCCCATCTCAAGGAGAATATCATGAGGATATGGATGTCTCATCCAAGATTTGTGTGAGGATTTGAAGGGATCATATTTTGTAATTATGGAAATTGGTTGAGAGAAAAGTGGAGTTGTATTTATGAGTTGCTTATCTCCTTTTCAAAGCAACTCATGTATAAATATGAGTGCTTTCTCTCTCTAAAGGGGGAGGAATGTAATGTTATGTTATGTAGTTTATGGTTGAAGAAGATTATAAGTCAGTGTGATGTAATAGATTGAGATTTATTTATTGTGAATGTGAGCTCACATGTGTTTGTTTTTACTATTTATTATTTATACTTTGTTGCTTGTCACATGTTGTTTTTCTTCTATGCAATTTCACATTTCTAGATTAATTTAATTTATGCAATTCAATTTCAGCTGTGTGCTTCAATTTCAAGCATTAGATTAGGTTAAATTGGCTTCAATTATGCATATATTGTGTGTGTGTGCCTCGTAAGTCTATGAAATCCTTGGGTTGACAATAATGATTGGGAAATTATTAAACGAAAATATTTTTGCCCAACATTTTGGCATCGTTGCCAGGGAGGCACAATGAATTGAAGTTTAGTTTACTTTTACACAAGGGTGATTTCATTTCCTAGGTTTGATTTGATTGTCATTAAATTGCTTGCTTACCAACTATTCTAGTTTTCTTGCTTGACAACTAAATCAATAGTTGTTATTTAGATTATCATAGTTTGCTTTAGTTTTCTTGTTTGATAACCACAAGAGTGTTTAATTTCTACAAAGTATGGTTTATGGTTTTAGCAAGAGTGGGTGCATACAACTAGTTTATTTTCATTTAGTTTTACATTAAGATTTTAGTTTTGGGCGCTCCCATTAATCCATATGTATATTAGTAAGATGATTTAATGATGAGTATAAGTTTGGAACAACTCACTCAGGTCCTGAAAAATCCAGGATTTCCTCTTCCCAATAAGAGGAGATCTTGCGACAGTCAAAAGCTTAACTACTCTTCTAGAAGAAAACAAAGAATCAACCTTTGAAGAATCTTGTACATTTGATGAGGAAAAATTATTCGAAAATGAGATTGAGGAGGACAAAGAGGAGTTGCAACATGATCTGAATCAGAGTAGAAATAACACCTATGAAAGCCTTATCGAAAGATGGTTTCGATGGTTTCAAGCAAAAAACAGGTTAGATCAATTTTGCTTTTGTTTTTATTTTGCTAGATCACACTCACAACAATTAAATTAAATCATTCTTATATATTTTTCATTTTAAATTTGTGAAATTGGAAATGAATATATTTTTATTACTATTGCGAGAATGGTTACATTGGAAATTTAATTACATGTAATGATTTGTAATTTCCAATTAGCATAGAGTGGGTAGGATGTTGTTTTTAGTTTCGAATTAGGATGCTCTCCTCCCGCGTCTTCGCACAATCTCGAGGATCAGAAAGTAGGATGTCTATAAACGTTGTTATGAATGAATAAATCAAGGGTTTGAAATATGCTTAGTCAATTTCACCTGCAAATCAATTTGTCTCCATTTGCTAAAAAAAAAAGATTCTCTTCATCCTAAATCAATAAATTTTTTAGATTGTTTTAGAGACATAATGAAATTTATTTTTTTCTTTTTAATCTTCGTAGTCTTTTAAAACAATTCAAAATAATAATAAATAATAAAAATATATATATATATATATATATATATATATATATATATATTTTTTTTAGTTTTCAATATAAAAACATAACTCAAGGAGTGTCTTATATGCTGGAGTAATAGTGGTGATAGTGGTTTTCTGAGCGGTTTCTTTGATTGGATATGGCCAATTTATAGTTATTACAATCTGAAAAATATTGGACAATAGGGAGAGATCTTTTATGCGCTCTTACTGCCTGGTGAGCAGGCCCAAATGAGAGGATAAAATACCCATCTACCCAAAGGTGCAGATCTTCCACCATCATTTTTCCAAGTCTATAAGCAGATCACTTCTTTCGCCTCGGGGCCAGTTTAGAACTTCATGCATTTCCTAAGTTTGGTTGGAGATCAGCAAAAATCTTGAAATCTATTTGTCTGTAAGAAATTCGAGCTTTCTGATCGCGGAATGAGGAAGAAATCTTGACAAATATCCATGCGATCAGGATGCATATATCGATTAATCCATGGATTCGACATCTCCTCTCCTACTAGCTAAAGGGAAAAAGCTAGCCAAACAATGGATGCATCCTTGTGAAAGAAATCACAACAGTGGGCATTATGCTTCGATGTATGGCCACTTTCATCATTTTCAAGTCAAAACCCATACGTCAGAACCCCAAAGAGGAATTCTCTTTTACTCAAAATGATATATATGTCATTATGCTACGGGCATCCTTATATATGTTACTTTTATTCGGCTCATAATTGACCAATGGTGCGAGGCAAGTCTTTTTTCATGGAAGAGGAGCTAGCTTGGCTACTGATAAAAGTGCACTAAATACAACTAATCCCGACGATAAAAACAATTCTCAGCTAAAAAACAACTTCACCTTTCAACATCTGCTAAACTCAGTCAGAATAAAATCCTCGAAATCCATGAAAAGGTGGACTTTTTGTTTGAATTAAAAGCTATCCTATCTTCAAGTGATTTACTATGATCTCTCTCCTAAGGATATTGATCGCCCTAGTCTACCATCCATTCAAAGATTTGATTCATTTGAGCGATATATTTAGAAGTCAAATTGGCCAGTGGGGAAGAAAAAACCTCGAAACCCATCTGTCTGTGAGGAAAATCGGGCTTCTGTTCGTAGAATATGGAATAGATCGCACCCAGATTTGGATTGCTCCTGGGATGATAACATAGAGAACCTACCAACAAATCTATGGTGAATTGTCAACGATTACACAATAAAAATGGAAAATGTCAAAAATTATAACAATACTGATGCTCACCAATTTGATTCCATGGACTGTGTGGATTCATTTCTATGTGCTTGATTTGATAGCTCTCTAGAATACTATGGATCCGATTGCGTGTGATTCATTATCATCTCATCGGCTAACACCCACTAATGTCATTCAGAATTCCTTTTGACTTCTTATATTTGGCTAACGATATTAATATCCCTTCATCTAGATATTTATGGAAAAACAAAGCGCAAACACTTATAAATAGCCTCTGAAATCGAATCCTTGTGAGAAATACCACGATGTTGTGAATATTCATGCATGGCCTGTGCTTTTGCTCATTATGCTAATGACGTGCAACTTATCTTCTTCCCAGGATTATCATCTCAAGTGATCAGAGGCCTGCTGTTATCATTTTTTTTCATTTTTCCTCTCAATCAATCGTTTGATGGAGCCACAATGGGTGGTATGGTGACTTGACACCACAATGTAAAAAAAAATATTTGTAGCTACATGTTGAATTCGAATCCCAATGGGAAGTGTTAGATTTTTATTAGAGAGTTTATAAAGGTGCCCATAGCAATTAGTGGTAAAATTCCAGACGGTGTTTTGGCCTATTTTGACAAAAAAAGAAAGCTCCAACAAGTTTCCGTCCACTCTTTGGCTGATGGGAAGAATATTATTCTCTTCGGCGTTTCGTGGGATTTCATTACCATTTGTAGAATGAAGCATGCCTCAAGGTTGTTGAGAAGGCAGAGGAGCTGAAAGGAAAAGGGATCGACAAAATTTCTAAAAGTATCCCACTATTTAAGAAAGCAGTTTTATGCCATGCAGTCGCAACCATTACATTCACGCAGACCATACACCACTGGCTCTGGATATTTTTGTTGAATATAGCCTTACTCCTCCTGTATTCACATGCCTACCTCTTAATTTAAAAAAATGCATGCCATAACATCCCTCACTTCCGACAGGAAGTATTTGTTTCATATTTCCTTTAATGGTTTAGTGTCGATCATATGTTCACACTGATTATGAATTGCACACAGGTGAAATATGTTGTCACAATAACTAGATCGACCTTTACGAATTAAATAGAATATATGCCTGCATTTTGCTATTTTTGTTTCTTTGAGAAAGAGGACTAATGATTTCCTTGGTTTTATGAGAAATGAGAATAATAATTTACTGGAGCTGTTGCACTGTGTTTATTTAAGATTCTGTCTAGATGTTAACATGATAACTAGAGGTGTAATACGATAGTAATGTGAGGAGAGAATCAGTCACAAAGTAGAGTGATGCCTTCCAAAAGCATTGAGGTCTGTTTTTCAGTATTTGATTTTGTTAAATCTCATTCTCGCTGAGTATGGTAGTGGTAAAATACACATGGTTATTTTCACATTATGCCACGATGAAGATACGTCCTCTGCAGTGCTGGTGCTGTAGCCCATGTGTGAAGTATCTTGTTCGGTGCAAGAATGAGACTTAAAAGGATGAGCGATTGTTATCACATCGCATATCAGTCAAAACATCACAGAAAAAAGAGACCAATCATATGAATAAAAACATCGCAGAAAAGAGAGACCAATCATATCAGTCGAATATCACATAAACATGGGTTTCTGCAGATCGCCCAAGGAAACTGATGTGCAAACACATTCTAAATTATTAGTCTATGGGAAACTTACCTCCAAGATGACTTGGCACCATGAATTCGACTGGTCCGACTGCTAACTAGCATAATCAAATAAAAAATCTTCAGTGTGGGTGAATGTAGAGTTCCATGACTGTTTTGTTTTGACATCCTTCTTCATCCATTTTCCTCTTTTCATCATCGATATGAACTCAATAAAATTAGTAAAACCATAGAGTTTGATAACGTAAAACGTTTATATGTCTTATTTTTCAATGTGCCTTATTATTATGTTAAAACTTGCATTAGCTATAGAATTAACATGATTCTACAACACTCTCCATGGTTTGTGGGATTCTAGTGCACCAACGAAGCAATAAAGCACATGGGCGATTGAGGATTGATCTCCTCATGGATCTCCTCCTATTTGTTAGGCCTAGACACCCTTTAACCCACTATGTTACTTCATCATGTGACAACCAATCGATCAATGACTTGAATTAAAAGCGTCATCCCTTCCCTTTGTAAGGAGGCATCACTATCCAATTCTTCTCCATAATTGTAGATGGATATCCAATGGTTAATCAACATTTTCCTCATTTGATTGAATATTTTCATTTCATTCTTACTAATGGGTTGTGTAAACAATAGATATATAT
>APFE031394016.1:119156-210016 GCA_000404065.3 Pinus taeda | reverse complement strand
TTAAAATTAGCATGCAAATCACTAACATTCTAAAACGTAATGTACAAAAAAAATTTAAAGTGCCAAAACCTATGCTCTAAAAAAAATATTTGTATTCTGCATCGCCCCTTTTCAAAATCGGGTCACTTTTTTGCTATCTCTACGAAACGGATAACAATATCAGTTCCTGTTTCAAAGTTTACATTATTTTATATCCTATTAAAAGATTGTTTCTTTCTCCTGCTCCATCATGAACTTTTAAAACTATATAAGTATCATGGTATAGAGCCTATGTGCCCTCACAAGAGCATTCTTAAATTTATAAAAAGTTTCACATATATAATAGGTAGAATTGTAATATTCAATAAGTAGGGATGATAATAGGTAACTACTTGAGGGTTGACCATTTCTACTTCTTAAAAATAATCAACAGGTTAGTTGTTTGTTATTTCTTTGCCTTACTCTTTACTCCACCACAATTCAACCTTATAGAATTATTAGTTCCAGTGTAGCTTTTCAGAGTTTCTCCTCCCCACATTACTACTATAGCTTTCCAAAGACTTGAAAAATTCCTTGTTCATTTGTATAAACACACACTTAAAAATTTAATTAATGAATTATAATATAGATATAGTTTTAATATTTGAAATTTATGGTATCTATCAATAATCAAATACATCACATATTTTTATTCTCCAAAATTATTGAAAATCTCCATTCTGATTATTCCTCAAGCTTAGTTAGGAATATCTAACATCTTAACTCAGTTTTTACTTCATGTTAATTCGTGAGAATATTGATCCATCCATGCATGTAAGCATACTAATGTAGTTCATTGCAGCCCCGCAATGAGCCCTACATGCAAGCCATACATATAGGCACGTAAGCACAACATGAGTTCAGCGTATGCAATGAGAAGGTTAAACATACATCCTTCAAGCATAATAAAATTGAACTTTGAAGAACAAGTATTTATTTTCTTATGAGATGCATAAAAAAAAATTGAACTGTACACACACCTCTATGTGGTTCGTTTATACTCCAAGTGCACACACGTCATTTACTCTTGGGATAACCTCTTTATGCATAATAAGCTGAAACAATATTATTTCCATCAAGGAAATTATAATTAGATATTGCAACAAATTGTTGCTTTAATGAAATTGAAGCTAGTGATATTCTTACCTTGGTAAGTAGATGAAGTTTAAAGTTCCATCAAAACCTCAGACTCAACGTCTGAAGATATAAGGGTAGGGTGTAGTTCCTTAGAAGCAACCAAGTAACACTTCAACCTTTCCTCTCTTTCTTCAGAAGAGAGGGGCGCCATAACATCAACCCTATACAAGCTTGGTTTCTTCTATAAAGTTCTATGTGACTCCCTACCAAATCCACCATATCTTTGATGAGTAAGTCAATGAGATTGATACATTTCAACCATTGAGACACTTCCCCAAGCACATCATTGATTAAATAACAAATCCGATCCGAAAGTTCTTGATATGGAGTAATTAACGAATACCACAAATCTGTAATAAACTCTTGTACAATATTCCTTGTAAACTCCTCCACTGTTGTTGCAATGACTGGAGAAGCAATATTCCTCTTCCATTTCTTTGAGACCGGTGGAGGCGAAAGAAACCGATTAGTATGAGATTCTTGTCTATGGTGAAAATGAGAAAGAGGAGACTCATGATGAATAGGAACCCTCCTCTGAAACTCTACTTCCAAAGGAAAATATCAGAACACTAAAATGATAAGAATTGATAGCAGAATGCTTAAGATAACTGAATTGCTTGTTAGTGATAGAAATTTGGCAACTACAATGATGAATATGGCATAAAATACTGCACGGTTCTTGGCTTTCTCGACAAGATCTCGCAGTTTTTCCATACTCTTCTTCTCCATGGGAAGCGTCCAGAGTCTTGCATAGATAGAAAATTGAAATGAAAACGCAAACAACTTCAGAATTTTCAAATAAATGGGGGCCTTGTTGGAATTTTCTGCTAAATTCTTTAACAAACAGACAACACAAAAAAATGCTCTGTTTTTACTCTGTTTCTGCACAGAAAACTGAAAATTTCGTTTTCTGGAAATGGTGTTGCAGCAACAGGATTTGGTGTTGCAGCAATGCTGATCGTGGTGTTAGCAACAGGCAGTTTCTGATAATTTAAAATAAAAACTGAAAAACAGAGTAATACTCAGCAACACAGAAACTGGTGAAACAATAACTGAACTTTTAACTTATATTCAGTAAAACAACTGATATAATAAAACAACTGATACAGTAAAACAACTTCCTTTATCTCAGAAAAATTGCAGGTGTTTAAGCACTGCTGTGCGGTTACAAAACACTTTGTTTCTGTTCAGAACTCTGCTGTAAACACTTTGTTTCTTCCTTGAAACATTTTACACTCCTGTGTGTAAATTTCATTCATATACTCACACTGCTGCGTACATAAAAAAAAACTAAAGCACTGCTGTGCATTACAGAGAGAACTCTATCTCTGTTCAAAACTTACGCACACTGCTGTGTTTTTACATTACAAATTCAACAGAAAACAGAAAGCAGAACTTAACATATTTTATGCGCTGTAAGAACAAGACTACATCTATGAATAAAAAAAAAAATTAAAATCCTACCTACACAGCAATTAATTACCATCATTTCGTGAGAGACCGCCATTCCGTAATAAATTGTTGTGTAATTGCTGATTCAGGAAAGGAGTGGAGCTGCGGCTGTTTTCTGGAAAAATCATCAATGCAGAGGTATGGCAGTTGATTCAACAGTACAGGGGTATGGCAAAGGACAATCTCTGCAGTTGAAAATAATATTTCAACAGGCCTCAGCTCTTTGTCATCCATAACCTTAAAAAAGAATTATCACAACCATAATTCTCTGTTTCATGTTTTTCCAGTCTACCAAACATACGTGTAGCCAAGTAAACGAGATCAATTTGAAGTAAAAATCCCTCGCTGAATTAAACAAAATTCTTTCAAAGGAGACCAACTCTAAAACATCAATATTACAATGATTGATTTGTGACAACTTCAGAATGTTTCCTGATCCTCCTATGTCATACCAATTTCAGACTTATTCCATGTTTGTCCAATACACAGAAAGATATATTGAGCATACAAAAATTCAGGTTTATGTATTCTCCTCGTTGAAAACATAATTATTTCCAAGTTTTTATTATGATTATAAACAATATTAGTACAATTACTAGTTACGAACGAGAAAGGAACCACCTTCTTTCATATGATACATTGCATTTATGCATAATTAATCGAAACGTCGTAACTGTACTCTGATATTGATGCAATCCACCGAAAAGTTTTTGCATTACATCGACAAGCTCAATTTATAATTCCTTTATACCCCTCATTTAATTGACTGTTTAATCATCAATATGCAGAACGATTCAAAAGCAAAAATTTCCGTGGAACTTTTAGAAAAAGCTTAACAAGGGTTAGAAAATTCTGGAGGCTACCTGAGCATGCGGGCACCCACGTCTTGTTAGAATAATTATTCAATTGACAATAGGATGTGGTCACATTATCCATATTCTCTTTATGGTGGCTACGTTCACTTCATATTTCCAACCCTTTCTTCGGTTGCAAGCTGGCTGACCAAAATGCTCTGACATGCGGTTGAGCTATATTATATCATTCCAAAGAAGATGCAACTCGTAACACCCAAGGTCACTCATGCAATGGCTACAATCGCTATTTAGAATGATCTTACCCCCCAAATATGTGTTGTCTCTATCCCTACCTGAGAGGTGATAAATTTATCGAGCAACTTGATAATCATTATCCAACGGTTTATGTCCCTTATGGAAACATCTCCAGCTCAGTGAATAAGGCGAGCAAACCGAATGATACTAAAAAAAACATCAGTCTTGCCATTCCAGTCTTTAGTGGAAAGGAAAAAATATAGTTGCGAGCGTTGTCACAGGGATAATCCTTATCCAACTGGTTGCTTTAAGGAAACTCCATTAGCATCTTCAATGGCTATTTTTTCCCAAATATGCATCTGCGTTAGCAGGTTTGGAATTCCGAAGGTGCAATCTGGGTGCATACGAGGATCTATTGGATCAAGGTTTTGGGATTTTGACTAAACCCTCGACGCTTCTTGTTCTTTACCTTGCATTTCACAGAGTGCCCTAGTTCAACCCTCCATGAGTGTGGATATCAATACTTCTTTTTAACCTAAAATAAGGAGCCAGAAGTACTTTCCCGTTGAGGGGAATAAAGATAGGCTTTCTTCTGCTAACTCTGCCAAGTGATAAACCTCCTAAACGCTTGAGAAATCACCGAGTACATTATCAAATTAAGAAAATATGGATAACCCTTATCTAAGCAAGACGTGGTTATGGGATGATAATAAGGATAACCTTATCCACAGTATACTTTTAAGGTGTATCAATCCAGATGATCATTATTCACAGAGGCCAATATTACAGATCAGAAAGGAAACCTCAGCCACCACTCAAATTAGCAAGGTGCGCTTTGAATTTTAGCACTTACTACCACAACCTAACGTTCCTTAAATCCTAAAAGTGCGGGATTTTGGCAAAGTTTCAGCACTAAAGCACTGCTCGTATTTCATTTGCTTGATTCAAGGAATAAAATTCATGCATTCAACGAGGAGCCTTTTCTTATGAAAAAAATACTTCTAAATTCTATATCTATAACATGATACGTAAAGCCTCCCTCATACAATTTTTTTGGATTAGTACAATCATGACAACACCTTATAATTATAACAGACCCTCTAACCACCTCATTAACCATCGACTGGTCAATCACAAAATAGTAATCAAACTCTATTAATTCAATAGAATTGATGGATTCCCTATAGAAAGTGGGTATGTAATGCAATTCATGGGGCATTACAAACTAGTTGACGTGTATGCATGACGTTTTGCATTTTGTATAAAACATTACGCACATAGCATGTATGCTTAGAAAAATTGTTCCGTGCATGGTACATTTCTTCAAAACTGGTGCCTACACTGGTGCCAGGTATGGTTGGGAATACACTATCAGAGACGACGACCAATGCTACTTTTTGTTTTGGAGTGGAAAAAATAACAGGTGTTTTCTTTTTCAAACCTGTGGCAACAGTATATATGTTTCAGTCTTTCAACGCCTTTTTATGATCACATCGTATTATAGTATTTCCCCAGACATGACCTCCTATGCCAACATCCGCGCAGGTACTCGCAACGATTTTGTTTTATGCCACATAGGCTTATAGACTCTGTATTTTGATTAACAATGGAGGATAGCATTTTTCTTTGTCCCTCCGTGGACATTATAATTTTCGCTGTTTAAATCAACACCAAAAACTAATACTTATTAAATATTGATTTGGTTATTAGGATTTTCCTTTTAATTGTAATGTGTAAACCTGAAATTTACACATTCATAATCCATTTAACTTCTTTTTTTTTTAATAATTTCCAATCTTAATGATAAGGGAGTTTCCTAAAAAGGCTAATCCCATGCCCTTCCACATGAGATTCTATATGAGTTGAAGCTCCACTACCTCTAGATAGGAGTTTACACCTTAGAGCCATAAATCATTATATTTGACATGGATGGAAAAGCACTTGGAATTTGTTTATCGGAAATTATTGACTAACGATCATTTCAAACGCTCGATGAGAGCACTTTTGATCGCATATTGTCGTGGAACACTACTAGGTCAAATATGTAGGAGACAATCACATCATCTGTAAGAATATTTGTTACAACATGCAAGATTGCAACCTTAGTCACGATATATAATTGTCATAGATACATCAAACTACTCCATAACTTTTACAACCTCTATTCAAAGTTACCTTCAATTTCAAAAGAAAACCTCCTCCAATAGTTTATTTTCAGAGTTAGCTTCAAATATTATGAATTCTAATGCCTCAAGGCACTACTATATAACTCATTGGAGTAGAACCTAACAACTCATTTATATCCTATAGAGGTGGATTGGTCCATAGGCTGAAATGTTTGAACTTAGAGCTCCAATACCATTTGTCACATACCCCCTGGGCACCATACTACCAATTCCCTACTACGCTCTACCGGATCCATGATGTGAACTTTTAGGTTCAATTAATCACCTTAGATTCCAAATCGACCCTTATGCTTACATCACAATGTGGATTAGTGGTTGTCATTGATGTCAACCCAAGCAGCACCAGGGGCTACCCCAATCTTGCATGGGAATTTTGACTTGAAAACTTACTCTATTATGAGTAAATTATCTTCTATATGGATTCTACTCATCGATATTTTTCCGTTGATATATGCCACACCAAGTAATTCTTCACGGTTTGAAAGATATTCATGTTTGAAGTTAGTAACCCCGTTTAGTGGGCTAAAACCCTATGGGGTTGTGGCATTGCACTCATAATTGGTTGTGGTCATTGAATAATAAATAATTAATAATAAAAAAAATTCTCCTAAAATCCCTCCAACAGTCACTTTTGAGGACCCTCTCAACTCAAGACATTCATATAAATATTGACCCTCATATCCTCCTCTAGTAGGGATTTTGTGGCTTCAAATTTGTCATCGTGGAATTTTCGCTGTAACTTCTTTTTTTTACTAAGCTTCAAAATCTGAAATTAAAACCCATTTGATCCTAAATATTGATGAACCTCGTGACCTAATTTCATATCTTGTTTCACTATATTATCGGAGATATGACCTGAGTAAGTTAGGGTTTTTGCAGGCTCATGAATTCCATGTCAAACAGGTGCAATTGGGAAAATTGTCATAACTTCTTCTTTGAGAATTGGATTAAAATTTTGTGAATAGTCATAGAAACAAGATGAATTGTAGTTTTTTGAGTAGTGTTTTCAGGGCGGAAGGTCACAATAGTGATATGTGTCACTTCGTACAAGTTTGCTCTACTGAACTAGCCTATAATTAGGTCATTGTGGAAGATTGGGCATAACTCTTTCTTGAAGAATCCAATCTTGATTAGAACTATGGGGTTGGATAGAGGACTCATAGATCTACCATAAGACGAAATTTCATACCTTGGAGATCCAAAATTACATAGATACAATAGATTCAATATCGAGCTCCTAGAAGGAAAGAAAAAACATGCATTAAGGACCACACGTCAACAGTCAAAGGTAAGTCTCCTACAGCAAGGTATGTATGATTAGTGTTTACATGTGAATTTTGATTATCATCTCTGACATATGTTTTTTCAATACAACATAAGTATATACAGTGTCTCGGTTATATCTCTATGTCTCGATATGTCACAGTTAGTTTTTCGGATGCCCTATTCTTGATACTACACATTTTATGATACATATTCTTATGCTACACCAAGTTCGATAAATCTATATGATGTTGTAAGTTCATGTTACTTGTCTTGTCATAGTTGATAGAATGGTCTCTTTTGTCGTACTTAGAACTTGGTCCATCACAAGTCTAGGGTCTGTCATTAGTTTTTATTGTATATATCTTTAGGTCAGTTTTGGATATAGTCTTGGATAGAGTCCAGGCCTATATCTGTAGGTTTTAACCCTGTACATAAATTACCTACATAAGAGTTATAAAAAAAGAAAATAAACAATGGCAAGAGCATAACACATAAAACAAATATACACAGAGATTTCCCCTGGATCCCAAAACTGGGACTACCAGATTGATTTTTCATTATATTCCTTTCAATGTTACAATACATATATAAACATGTCGAAGCATCCATAAACCCTAATACATTAACTATGGATTAGGACATAACCATAGTTCCCTTGACCAGATCTACAAAATACCATGGACTGAAAACCATCGTGCCTAAAATCATTTGCGAAATCCATGCACAAAACCATAGGTAGGTCCGCCCACCTAATATAGGGTCCAAAAAAATTTCCCAAGGCACTGCCCTGAACCCCCGTGCAGGGGGCGGAAGCCCCCCTGCATACTCCCTGAAAGGAGGGGTAGCCACACCCCCTATGACCCCCCAGTAACACTCGATGCAACGTACAAGGGGGACTACACACAATGCAACATTATCAAGAGTGGGATTCTTTGTTTACTGCTGCAACAAGTCGACAACAAAAGTGACAAGCACACTTCAAGTATGCATTGCAATTTGTAATTTGTATTTATTTATTATTATGCACTTACATTTGTTTTGTAGGTAGAGGTAAGTTAATGGTTTTTTTGTTTTGTTTTTGGATTGGTTTCACCGAGAAAAAATTGCATGCAGGTAGAAGAAGATTCAAGTACAACTTTAAGCAAGAATTCAAGAGTAGAAGTATCAAATCAAATGAAGCATTGCAACGGGACATCCTTTGAAGACATGACAACCATCCATATATTGTGAAGAAGTGTCAAGGCCAAGAGTCATCATTGTAAAGTTGTAAAAGAGTCATTTGTAAAAGTGTCAAGACCAAGAGTCATTATTGTAAAAGAGTCAATCTGCCTAGAGTCGAAGAGGTATGATTGGGAAGTATAGGAGTCACTATTGGGATGATGTCATGGTTGGGTTGCAGGTCATAGAGTGATTGGGTATTTGGTCAAGTACACGAAAATCATTGTACATCTTATTGTAGCGTGGATTGTTGTCCCTGGTTTGGGAATCCACAATCTTGTCTTATTTCAGTCTTTATAGGGTGGCAGGGAGGTGCTTAACAGGTGCATGAAGTCGCCAACAGGTTATAGCCTGTGAACACTTCAGGGTGGTAGATTGGTCTAGGGTGTTGGGGCATCCATTCAGTTGATTATTGAAGAAACCATGGCGTTGGGGTGTCCTTCCAATGGGAGCTGGAGAAGAAAGCTTTTCTAGAATTCTAGGAAGTTGTTGCTTTCATTTCAGTTGGAGCTGAAGATCAAAGAATTTATTAGAAAAGCGTTCGGTGCTTTTTGACCTGGAGGGGGTTTTCCACCTAAAATTATTGTGCCTACTATGTTCTTTTATTTATTGTTATTACTGCATAAACATTAATAATAATTGAAGATTAACTAATGCTTTGAAAAGATTTAAAAGTGCTAATTGGTAAGAAATACTAATTCACCCCCCCCTCAGTATTTCCAACATAAAACTCGAAGAAAATAATCAATCATGTGCCTTTAACATAATAAAATTTCTTGCATTCGCATTTCATTCCTTTGATGACCCAACACAAGAATTAATGGAGAGTTATTATGAATACATTGTAGCTAGCATTTCCATATGATCATAGTCCTACTGGCACAGTCGAAACTATTGCTGACATATATCTTATGCAATATGAATAAATATCTAAAACAAGCCTCATGATGCATAATGCATAGAATAAACAACCTAAACCACAGGCTATACAATTTGACACCTTGAAAACATAATTATTCCTCATAGTTGTCTCATGCATAAATATTCACCACCTTAAAAACAGAGATATCACATACGTTTAAAGATGTGAAAACATAAAGAGTAAGGGGTCGCATACATTACGTCCAAGCAATTGAATCAAACAAAAGTAGAAGAGAGAACACCACTTGGAAAACTGAGCACCACCACCCAACCTAGAATCGACTTCCTCAAGTTCACCCCCGTGCTGAGAGTTCTTGCCATGGATCAAATGCCTCCTGTTGATCTCTTCAATGGGTATTTAATACCCTTTTTCATGATATGGCTTCCATTAGCGGCATCCCGCTTTTATGGATCTTTTTATCCATTTTCCTAGGCTTTTCCCAGAAAATCTCGCCTTTCTCTCCCGCGAGGCTTTTCCTTCTAAAAGCTTGCCTTTATCCACCGCAAGGCTTTTGTTTTTTTGTTTTTGTTTTTATTTTGTTTTGTTGTTTTGTTTTTTTGTTTTTGTTTTTGTTTTTTGTGTTTTGTTTTTCTTTTTTTGTTTGTTTTTTTTTGGACTTAGCATCTTTCTCCAGCTAAGTAGATTAATGGATATTTATCTCCAAATCCATTAAGCTTATCTAGAATTAGATCTAGAAGTCTTATCATGAGAGAATTATCCATTCCCATTCACCAATGAGATTTTATTTGGCAGAACCTCATCTCTTGGTGTCTCGTTTTCCAAGCATTTTATATTATCTTTATTTATTTAAAAATAAAGTATTTACTTTCATTGTTACACCTTGGACCTATCTTTTCTTATCTTAGGTTAGCAATGTGTTACATACAATGGACAGGTGTTACAAAAGGAAAATCTTTGAAAAATAAAAATTTCTATTCCAAAGAGGATAATGATTTTTCTGAAGAAGAAGAAAATGATTCCAATGATGATAGAAGAGAGATCATATTTTTAGCCATAAATGAAGAATCCAACACAAACAACTTAGAAGAGAAAAAATAAAAAGTAGAAGAAGAAGGTGTTTAAATCATAGTGGATCTTAAAGAAAAACTCATCAATGCATTAGAAGAGATTGGTACCCTCACGAAGAAGAACAAAATACTATCCAAGGAAATCATATTCCTCAAGAATGAAAAAGAGAGAAGCAAAAAGAGTGGAAGAAGTGTTGAATAGTCAACTAAAAGAAAAGGAAGAAAATTGTGAAAAGCTTGAAGCAAAAATTGTTCAATCAAGGAAAGAGCTAGATAAGCTAAAAAAAAACATAAAAATCTATCAAACCTTGTGCACTATTCTTAGCAGTCAAATATCACCATGTAACAAGAATAGTCTTGATTGTATGGGCAAGAATTCATACAAAGAAGATATGAACCCCAAGGCACTAGGAAATAAATTTGAAGAAAATCCTGAAAGTTCCAATCTCAATAAGAGCAAGGACGAAAGTCGGGAGGAGCTTGGAAACATTGCTACAACAAAAATCTATGTTAATGCTCTCAAGAAGTCCATTCACAATGTAAGTAACAATATGTTAAGGGGAAAGGACCAACAATATTTTCCAAAGTAGATCAACTCCAGAAGAATTGTTCCATTAAGGAAATCATACACAACTAGGTATCAAACTAATTTTTTTGGTCACTATTTTTTATGCAAAAATTTTGGACATCAAGCAAGAGAGTGTAAATATTATAAGGATTATGAAAGAGGTTATCATCAAACCTTTAGGAATAATCTTGTAGGCAACATAATCAGAGATGCTAATGGCTTCAATAACCAAAATAATAATCCATTTTCTCCATTACCCAAGTAATATATAAAGTGTTACAAATGTAACGGTTTGAGACATATGGCACGAGACAATCCTACAAAATCAAAAGAAGTTTTTTGGAAGATAAAATAGGAAGAAACACCAACAGAAACATGTAGAATAGTTATGTATGCTCAAAACATCAAAGTTAGTGGTATGTTTATAGTGGGTGCTCTAGACATATGACTGAAGATCAAAAGAAATTGATTACTCTAAAAGAAGAAAAACGAGGAAACATAACCTTTGTTGATAATGGATCTGCAAGAATTGGTGCAAAAGGTACCATAAATATTGAAAATGGTAGAGCTAAAGCATGAAATGTTTTGTACATTGAAGGAATTAAACATAATATTTTAAGTGTCATACATATGCGTAATCAAGGTTATGATCTCACCTTTTATGCTAAAGAATGTGAAATACGGATAACTAATTAAAGAAAATTAGTGGCAAAAGCAATGAGTATTGCATGCAATGTATATATTCTTGATGAAATTCAAGGAGAAAAATGCTACAAAGGACAAACATATGAGAGTTGGTTATGGCATAAAATATTAGGACACTTGAGCTTTGACAGTTTGGTAAAAATCAGCAGAACACAAGCAATGAGAGATATACCCAAAATCTCAAAGCTAGCAAGCGTCATCTACAAATCTTGCCAACATGGGAAACAAACAAAAGTGAGCTTCAAATCGAAGGGGTGCTCGACATCAAGGAAACTAGAGCTTGTTCACATAGATCTATGTGGACCAACAAGTGTCATCCATATGCACAATCAAGGTTATGATCTCACTTTTTTTGCTAAAGAATTTGAAATAAGGATGACTAATTGAGGAAGATTAGTGGGAAAAGAAATGAGGATTACAAAAAATGTATTTATTCTTGATGAAATTCAAGGAGAAAAATGATACATCGTACAAACATATGAGAGTTGGTTATGCCATATAATATTAGGACACTTGAGCTTTGACAATTTGGTAAAAATCGACAAAACACAAGCAATGAGAGATATGCCCAAGATCTCAAAACTAGCAAGTGTCAACTATGAATCTTGCCAACATGGGAAAAATACAAAAGTGAGCTTCAAGTCAAAGGAGTTATCGACATCAAGGCAACTAGAACTAATTCACATAGATCTATGCAAACCAACAAGAACACCAACCATGCAAGGAAAAAGGTACTTCATGTTGTTTATTGATGATTATACTAGAATGATATGGGTTGTATTTCTTAAATAAAAAAGGAAACACTTGATACTTTCAAATCATCCAAGGCCTTAGTTGAAAATGAAAGTGATCTAAGAATCAAATGTTTAAGATTAGACAAACGAGGTGAATTTACATCAAATGACTTTAATGAATTATGTGAAGAATATGGAATCAAGAGACAACTTTTAGTTGCAAGAACTCCAAAACATGATGGAGTCATAGAAATAAATAATAAATCAATGCAAGAAACAACAAGAAAAATGTTGAAAGAGGCTGAATTACTAGATAAGTTTTGGAGAGAAGTAGTTGGTGCAACAATTTACATCATGAATAGAGCATAACTCAGAGTTAGCAATGATAAGAAACCATATGGGCTATGGAAAGGTAGGCTAGCTTTAGTTAAGTATTTCAGAATTTTTGGAACATGAAGATAAAATCATGATGATTTGGGAATTTGATTCTAGAGTAAACAAGGGAATTTTCTTTAGACACTCAACAAGAAGCAAAGGTTATAAATGCTATAACAAAAAACTATGAAAAGTTGTGGAATGCGTTGATGTAAGAATAAAGGAAGCTTGGCTAGAGAAAGAAGTAGAAAAAACAAATGAGAATTCAGAAGATACCATCTATGTGGACCAAGAAGAGATCTTGGAGCTCTGACATCTCACATCGCACCTAGGATCATTCGGCACATTAATCTCAAATTTTTATGAGTAAGTCTTCTTTTCATGTCTTTTGCTGCTTTTCGGTCGCTTTTTGTATTTCGGTTTGTGTGAGTGCTCTTTGCTTGGTTTCATTGAATGCTTGCTATCATTTTAATAAATGTTAGCTTGTAGAAGCATTGTTTCAAGTTGTTCATTGCATCTCACTATTGTTGCATGCATGACATTGTTTCTGCACTAATGGTCGCTGTTGTGGCAACTCGCTTCCCACACTTTCTTGTTTTCCCATTTTTTGATTCATGCACTCACCGTTTGCATGCATGATCATTCACTCTTGTTTGCACTCAGATTCACCATGCAATCAACCTTTTCATGTTTTCAATTGCCCGTCAGCAGGTCTGGGCTGCCTTGGCCTGTACCTTGCCTTGCCCGGCTTGCAATGCACATTTATGAGAGTGAAAGCTCTACCTTCCTCCCAGAAATTGTGCAAAGATGGCCCAAAAATGGCCTCCAGTCTTGCTCTGTGCAATTCTGGGAGGCAGTGCCCTGTTGGCCCCAGGAGTTGTGCAGTTTCAATCCTTAGCAGGCCAGGCTAGATATTGCATTGCACATTTTTAGCAGTCATTCAGCCCGTAGATAGTATAGACTGTGCTTTGTGCAGTTTTGACAGTAGTCTCCTAGCTTCTCGATGAAAACTGTGCAATCTTTCTAGTCAGTTACCCAGGTGTGTTGCATGAAAGTCTTCAAGTTGCTTTTGGTTTTCAATTGACAGATTGCTTGCCATGAGTGTTTCTCTGTCTCCATGCATCGTAGGTGTTCTTCCATCTCTCAGTAGTACATGTACAATGGCCTCCAAGAGAGCACGGTTAAAGGACACCATTGAGAGTGCAATTGGAGATGCAGTTAAGCAAGTGTATATGAGCTTGCCTATCTATGAAGACACCAAGTTTTTCATAGAAAAGGATATCAAGATGAAATGGCAGGACACAAATGAAACTTTTTCAAGCACATTTGAGGAGAACCTAGAAGACTGCAGGGTCTATGTCAACATATACAAGTTTGGCTTGTACTAGATGGCATGCGGGTATCAAGCGTTCCCATGTGCAGACATGATCCACTGGATTGTCTCACATACTGATGCGAAGACAATGGTGTTGAGTAGTATAAGTAGAACAAAAATTGCTACCTTCAGGGTGAAGGACTTTCAGGATATGTATCACTTTCTGCAACCGGTGATCACAATGTCTACACCTTTCACCAAACCCAGTAGCAGTGAAAACTCAAGGGACATGTTGAAGGGCTGGGTGAAAGAGCTATCCAAGTTCAGGACAACTCCGAACCAGGTTTACAAGACAAAGATACTGCAGCAGGCATATTGGCTGTTGGTCATCTTTTCATGCCGCTTTACGGCTAAGAGAGCACACAAACCTTCCTGTAGAGTTGGGTGATTGTGTTGGATCAACTCGCGAACGAAGGAAGACCAATTGGTCCGACATGTTGGCTCTTAGGTTGATGGAATAGGTAAGCAAGTGAAGTTATACATATCCGCTTACATACTTGATGCAGTCTATTCCTGTCAGAAGTTCCTAAGCTTGGGTTGGCATGGAAACCTTCGAAAACATCTGTGCACACTTATTGCAGGTTGTTCTACGAATGTAGCTTCCATGGAGTTACCATACAATTATTAGACCACTTCGTCACCCCGGTATGCATGATGATCTTTGAGCAGGATCCACTTTGCATATCACAAGAAACAATGGAGGCAATGATCGACATAGAAGATTGGTATGCCTCATCCCTTGGCACCTTCAAGCGTATGTACAATGCAGAGAAGGCTCCACATGTTTTATTGAAGTTTTCCATGGATAAGTTGGTCATGCAAGAAGTGTCATATCACATCTTGATAGGGTTGTCAGCTAGACCACATAGGAAGAAGAAGGCACCTTGGCCCGCTCTTCCATTGCAGATCGGGCTGTATGAGATCCAAAATCTCAAGCATGCTAAGGCCGAGACGGAGGAATTCAAGAGATTCACCTTCGGCACTAGAAGTTTCAATTCGTATGACCCTGATTTCTTAGTGAAGGACCACTGTGCGAGAGTGAAACATCCTTGGATCCATGGGGCATGTCATTAGCCTAAGGAAGACCCATGGAGATACTGCTATCACTTCTCAAGGCTCAATGAATTGGTCATCATAGTTGTACAATGGTTAGAAAAGTAGAAGGAAACAACATCTTAGAAAGAAACATCATCAGTAGCAACAGAGGGTAGTAAACCTACGCGTGACAAAGAAAAGAGGAAGGTTGTTGACAGTGCAGTGGCAGAGCAAAGCTGCAAGTTCAAAGTAGATCCACTTGTGTTGAGAGAAACTTTGGAGATTGAGGCTGAGGCAACAACTCGATAGAAGGATCATGCAAAGGAAAAGATAGAAATAGAAGATGGAAGAAACAGAAAAGGAGTTGCAGGAGTCGAAGTGGCAACTCAGGGAAGAACAAGAGTTGTGCAGAAGAGAGAAGGAAGCACAGCATGAACATGAACATCAGGAGGCGCAACATGCATAGATTGATGAAACTACACCCATAGAGGTTATTGCCTCATCCGAGCAACTGGCACATAAAAGACTGGGTGAGAATTCGCAGGAGCAGGACTTGGCTCAAGACATTGAACAAATTATAGAGAAGATGGACATGGATATGGTTCAGCCAGAGTCAGATCACCATATTTACCTCATGCCATAGAACCATGAGGTTACCCCACCAGCTTCACCACATCTGGAAGTAGATCAAGTCCCAAGCGATCAAGGAGACACATAAATCCTTAATGACAATCTAGAGGTGGATATGCACAACATATCTTTCGATGAGTCACAACACATAGTTGTGCAGTCACACAAAGTGCATACTTCAGATGTCCATGTTCCTCCTACGTAGTTTGAAGAACAAGTGATCGTGTCCAATGTGTGTAGACATCCAACTGCATTGGTCGATACTACCAAAGCATATGTCAAAGCCACTAGCTCGAGTGTTAGATTCTTGATAGCTGAGAACAAGTGCATGGCTAAGGAGTTATAAGTGGTCAAGCAGGGAGGAGAGCAGGTTAAAGCATCCACCAAAGCAGAGTTGAGGAGAGCGATACTAGATGAATTATCTTCTCTCGAGACAGTCATGTGGAAGTTGTACTCCAGATTCGTCACCATGCATAAGCAGTTGTCCATCTCAACTGTTGGCAAAAACGCTATGTTAGGAGAGCACACATCTTGTCAGATCTGCACACTATTGTCGATCACATGCAAACATGGAAAACGAGGTACAAAGGAGCCCCATTGTACTTGCTAAAGCTAATGAAGCCAAAGGCGGTAGAGTTGAAGGAACGCATCCGAAGTCAGATCCGAAACTATGAGGAACTCCCGCAGTTCATCACCAGTTTGCAAGCTTCACATGCATGGGTGTTCAGGAGCATGGATACCATTGTGAGCACTTATGTGATCCCATCCATTGGCACACTCAGTGAGGCAAAGTCAAAGAACCAAGTCTGACTGAAGCTAGACATGTACTTTGATCATTTGATGCGTGTAGCCACCAACGTAGAATTGCAGATGAGCATAGACAACATGCATCAATATGTTGCTGGTCCTGCTGCACTCAAGAGTATGATGTGCATGTTATCTGACGAGTTGGACAGGGGTTCTAAATCAGTGTACCCGAATGCAATGGAGGCAAACGTTTACTTTAAGAAGGATGTCACCATAGAGCACATGGATACCATAACAGACTACCAATCTTGGCATCATTTCGCCACCATCGATCATCACGAGGACATCGAAGAGTTAGCCTTCCCATAGTTGTCTGAGTCTTAGTGATGTCTTGCATGGCTTACTCAAGCCTATTTTTTGTCTTACATGGGTACATGTGCAGATTGTAATGTAAAAATGTTGTGACAATGAAAGACCAAGTATCAATAGTAGAATGTAATAGTCATGCAGTAGTTGAAGAGTCATGAGGGTATGTGAAGAGTCACAAAGGGGAATGTCAAGGGTCACCCCACCCTTTGCCATTGATAGAACCTCATAACTCATTGTAGAGGCTTTTGGGATCCAAGCTTCCTATAGGTGTAACTTAGAGAAATCTTGGATTGTATCATAATGAGTGTTTGGTCTAAAATGCGGATGCAAATCAGAGTTCAATTAATGTCAACCCGGGAAGGTAAACTTAGAAGTACCACCTATAGGTCTAGAATGATTTATAATTTGTCTGAGATCTATTAGTTCTCTTACAAGAACACATTCGTCAAGATCTCTTCAATAACTAAACAAACTAGAGAGATTCCTAATTTGTTGGAGGTCTTAAGGTTCCCTTACAAGAACACATGAATGTTAAGATCTCTTCCAATATTAGAATATCTAACAAGAACCTTAAAAGCTGAAATGAAATAAAAACATAAATTAAATTATACCTAAAATAAGCATGCAAGTGAGGCCATGGGGGCCCTCCATAACTCCACAAGCACACCACTTCAAAGGAGACTCAAATGTGTAAGTAACAAAATCAAAGTATGATTCTTTATTTCAAAATCTCCATCATGATGTACAAACCAACTCTAAGATTACAAATGGAACTCTCAAAATTACAAATGGAGGAGATTGTACTCCTATTTATACAATGGGATGAGATAAAAAACTCATAATGATGATCCACTAATATCTCTTTAGTTCCATACATCTCTCAACCATCTAGACGCATAACCCCCTTTTGTCCTTGATCTTATCCATGAGGCTTATCTTATCAAATTCGAATTTGTTCATTCAAGGCCACATAAAGGTGTCTTGGAAGCTTCCTTTGTACATACACATGTTACAAAAACAATCCACTTTCCATATATGAAGTAAAATATATTATTTTCTAATATTTAATCAATATTTTCTCTTAAAAATGCTTGAAAGTAAATAATATTTGGAAGATATAAATGAGACCCATTAATGATGAACAATAGGGAAAAATGAAGTGACATGGTAGTGAATAATGAGTGATATAATGGAAGCATAAGTGAGAAATGTATGGTAATGAGTGATATTTGTATGACATTTTGAAGCCCAACAATGAGCCTTGGCTACTCCACAGTGCAAAGCTTGTACATCTCTTTGGAGGAGCAAGTGGTAGTGACTGTAATGTTCTGCTATCGGGGCTAGTGGAAGTCATGGTTGTATGTATGATTGGGTCCTTCACTCTTTTAACATAATAGATCCAACATGTTTCATGCATATATTGTTATTGTAGTTTGACTATCGTGGTTACTTTAATGATGTATGTAGTTGTTATTTACGCATGTATGTATGGACTATTCGGTATGTGTTTATATGAATCTTATCGAAGCGTATTGTTGGTATAACTTGTCAATTTGGATCGTCGGCTATCCTGCTTTCCATCTCATGATGTATTTCTGCTCTTGTGTTCCCTTTCAAGCTGTGTGCTATCACAGGTTTCTAAGGGGTGCACTCACTCCCCCTTCCATGTGTTAGATCTTTTCATGCACCTTCCTTGACTTGTTGCAAGGTCACACCCTTGCTACCAACAAGGACATCTTACTTACCTCTATGCACAACAACAATCAAGGCGACCCTGTACTACCCATTGTTGGGAATCTGTTGTAGCAGCTACAACCACCCTCCAAAATTTTTCCTTAGCTTCATTTTGGAGCCTCCCTACCAAGCATCCTTAGGAGCATGTCTTGCACCGTCAAGTACATAGGATTCATTGGTTTTTCAGTGGCATTCCAGCCTATTCATGTCAGCTTGCTTCAACCCTTTCATAGGCTACCATTTCAGACTTAAGCCATTTGCTAGCTGAGACACTCCCCTAGAAAATTTCACAATTCTGGAGGGGAACCAACCTTCTCTCTAGAAATTTCACAAATCAACTAGGCAACCTGCTGGGCTCTAGAATTGCGTAGAACAGTCAGGCAGTCCTCCTTCATAAAAATGCACAATATGACCCAGCACTAGGCCTCAACCCATAAATTATGCAATTCTGGGAGGTAGTGACCTGCTCAGCCTAGAAATTGCTCAATGCCTGACAGACAACTAGCTCTACTCAACCCAAAAACTGCACAAATTTTCATCCCAGGCTCACATATTAACGCATGTACCTTCAGGATTGACTAGTTCCCTCCAGGACCGAGCAAAATGGATTTTCATGCATGGGTTGCTTTTCCCGAAACAGAAAGAGGCAACATGCAAAAGGAAACCCTGGTTTGAGGGATCTATTTTTAGCAGTTGGAAGTTACATGAATAGATCATTTTAGAAACCTCTTGCCAAGTGTCGTTTTTCCTATATTTGTGGCATGCACATCATAACCTTGATCTTATCAAAACTTATGAACTGAACGCTACAGAGCTCATTCCTCACATCGATCTTGCAGCTCTGACATCCCACATCACATCTAGGAGTCTTCGGCACTTTCAACTTAGCTGTTTCAGGGTAAGTCTACTTCTCATGTCTTTCACTGCGTTTCTGTCACTTTTTGTGTTTTGCTTTGTGTAAGTGTTGTTTTCTTGATTTCAATGAGCGCTTGCTTTCCTTCGATGTATGTTAGCTTGTAGAAGCACAATTTCAGTTTTCATTTGCATCTCACTGCTGTCACATGCATGACACTATTTTGCACCGACGATCGCCGTTACGGCGACACGCCTCATACACATGCATGCTTTCCCACTTTCTAAATCCTACACTTACTATTTGCATGCATGATCATATGCTCTTGTTTACACTCAGTATCACTATGCATTGAGACTTCTCATGTTTTCAGTCACCCGTCAGTGGGTCTGGGCTGCCTTGGCTCGAACCTTGCTTTGCTTGGCTAGCATACGCATTTCTGGAAGTGAAGGCTCTGACTTCCATCTATAAATTTCTCAAGTATGGTGAAGCGCTGACCTCCAGGATTGCATTGCAAAATTCTGGGAGGCAGTGTCTTGCTGGCCCCAAAAACTACCCAATGCAGTTTGCTGGTTTGCATGTCATTACTGACTTAAATTGCACGTTGCGTAGTTTCAGTCCTCAACAGGCTAGGTTGGACTGTGCATTGTGCAGTTCCAATAGTCAGTCAGCCTCCCGAGAGCCCAGACTATGCCTTGTGCAGTTTTAACAGTCAGTCTCCCAGCCTACCTATGAAAATTGTGCAATCTTCACAAACAGTCACATATGTATGTTGCATGTGAGTCCTTTAATTTGTTTTTGTTTTAAACTAACAAATTGCTTGCCATGAGTGTTTTTATGTCTCCAGGTATGACAGGTGCTCGTCTGCCTCTCAGCAGCATAGGTGCAATGGCTTCTAGGAGAGTAGAGTCCAAGAAATCGTTGAGAGTGCAACTGGGGATGCAGTCGATCAAGTGTCTATGAAATTTCCTATCTATGAAGACATCAAATTGTTCATGGACAAGGATATCAAGATGAAATGGAAATGACATCACTACGAGCAACACCATCAGCAACAATAGAAGGTAACACACCTGCATGCGACAAATGAAAGAGGAAGTTTGTTGATAGCATAGAGGCAGAGCGAAGTTGGAAGTTCAAGCAGATCCACTTGTGGAGAAAGAAACTTTGGAGATAGAGGCGAAGAGGCGACAACGCGACAAGAGGAATGCGCAAAGGCAGAGAGATAAACAGAGGATGGAGGAAACAATAAAGGAGTTGTAAGATTTGAAGGAGAAACTCGGGAAGGAACAGGAGAAGGGAATTGCGCTCCTCTTCATGAAGAGCCTCTTCATCTTCCATTTTTATCCTTCGATGTGCACGCCCCGCTTCGGGATCGAAAGACTTTAGTTTCCCTTCACTTCTTCGGAGCCTGTTTCTTGTTAGCATACAAACATGCAATTCACATCTACATAGACCTACTTCGATACGACTTGATCCAAAATCTTTTTCTTATATATGTGTTAAAGAATTACATGCATAAATTGTAGCTTAACCATAGAAATTTAATGTGCACATGAGAGAAGAGGAGAAACACATAAAAGCATGAAAGAAGATAAGAGACTTGATAACGGAGTTCGTACGATTTGGACTATGTCTCCAGGCCCTGCTCAATCAATGGGGAGGCCTTCATTCATTAAGTAGCATGACAAAGAAGAATACAATCATCATTTAAAAAAATGAGTCTTATACCTCCATTATGGAAAATGGCCAAAAAATGGAGAGCTCTGTTGGAGAAGCAGATACTACCATTGAGTTTCTGGCGATGAGGAATGCTGAAACCATATAAAATTTGTTGAAATCTGACAAAGTGAAAATCTAGCCCCCTGGAGAAATTGCTAAGATCATGGTTTTGACTCCCTCTCTACATTTCTCATGGTTTCGCCACCTGCAATTGATCTACCTCGAACTGCATGCGTGCTCTCTCTCCAGGCGCATTATGCAAAAAGGGTTTAAATAAAGTTGGTTGGGCGGATAGTCCAAAGAGGACCATTGGGCACCATGGTTAAGGTAAGAAAATCGTTGAGGAGGGGTCGGGGGATCAAATCCCACCCCTCCCTTTTACCATATATAGTTGAAATATATATATTTTTGGGAGGTGGGTCCGCTGATCCCGGTGGCCCAATCCCCCATCTCCGTTGGTGCCGTTATATTTAAGTGAGGTGGAGGGGCAGCGGGGTTGACAACCCATGCCCCTCACTATATTTACATGCCCGTTGAGTGGAGCTCCGGGGTGGGGGGGGTCATGGCCGCCCACCCCATTTAATATATTTGTGGTTCCAATGGGTACGGGGGCAGCGGGGTCATGGCTGCTTGCCCCCACTATTTTAAAATGTTGTTAAATGGTAGTTCCGGGGGCGGCAGGGTCATGGCTGCCCACCCCACTTAATATATTTGTGGTTCCAGTGGGTACGGGGGTGGCGGGGTCATGGACGCTCGCCCCCACTATTTTAAAATGTTGTTATATGGTAGTTCTGGGGGTGGCAGGGTCATGGCTACTCAACCCATTTTTTTATTAATATTTTTATAACCACCGCCCTTTTTGGGGATTTTCCAGAACCTTAGGCATTAGGAGATAAATTAATGGACCCACAAATTCACTCGGAAACTGGCCGGATTCTTGCCAAATTGCGCCTTCCTTAAGCCTACCACATGGACAATTCAACCCACAACTTTGACTGCTTCTATCTTCTTCATACAAACTCAAATTGGAGTGTCATTCACGCCGTTGGAATCATGGCGATGGGCACTTCGATTTGGTGTCAGTTTTTTCATGTTTCTACCACTTTGAATTTTGAGCCTTTTTCATGCCCCTAGTGTTTCGAGATCCACGTGGATCATCCCACAATTTTCCGAGTCATAGTGATGCCTTGCATGGCTTGGTCAAGCCTATTTTGTCTCACATGGGTACATGTGTGGATTGTATGTAACATCTTGTAAAGTGGAAGTTCAAGTGTCGATAGTTGAATATAACATTCATAGAGTAGTTGAAGAGTCATGAGGATAAGTGAACAGTCACAAAGGGGAATGTCAAGGGTCACCCCACACTTTTCTATTTATAGTACCTGGCTTTTGGTCAGCCAAGCTTCTGAGAGGAGTATATTAGAGAAAGCTTGGAGAGTATTGTAACGAGCCTTTGCTTCATAGTACAGAGCTAGTACACCTGTTGTGAATTAGGATCAAGATATCGACATAGTTGGTGTTTCACAACCAACCTATGTTGTCATTCATAAAGAGTATGGTTGGGAGCCTAAACATCAACCCGTGACAAAGGATGATTCCATTTTATCCATGCCACCTTCGTTTTTCCCTAACATCTTTGGTGATTCTTCCATCCCTAATTTTTCATGTGTATCTTCATCTACGGGTGAACCCATTGTTGATCTTTCGTAGAACACACCAAATGTGAGTCCATCATCCGACAATGGAGAGGACAAATCATTCATTCAAGATCCACTTGATTTTTCATTTGCTTTTTCCTAAAACGCAGAGGGTGAACATTCTTGCTTCTCATCTACCCCTTATTATGTGGAATTTTGCATCTACTGATAAATACAATTTCCATAGGTGGGTAGCTACGCCTAGAACAACATATTTAAAGCATTTATCCTTTTTTATAGAAGACAAATAAGACAAGGGACCTACTTGTTATCTTTCGCTTTCCTTTTGTCTCCTTTGTATGGCTCTCGTGGCTCCTTCTCGAACTTAATCCACTCGACAAGTACCTGAAATCATAAACAGAGGAAAATAACCAATCAAAGCAAGAGAGCTATCTACTATAAGAAAATGGAATCAAAAGCATTTACACATATAATCATCATACATAAAGACAAGAATATGGGAAAAAGTGTAAACAACTTTATGAAGTAGAAGGAAGAGTTACAACCATGAAGTCTGATCCAATGTCACTCCTCCAACTTGAGTTTCATCCAACATCACATCAAAAGCACAACACTTTGGCAGCATAACAACACTTACTTACAATCTCAAACCTCACACCAACAATATCTCCTTACAAATTCTCAAAGTCTAGCCCTTGATTCCTTAGATGAGTGCTCAATTTATAGGAAAATGGAGGTGGTTTGGTCATAAATGAGGGTATTGAATGGCCTTCCAAACTTAGAGTTACTTTCCATGGAGGAAGGGATAAGAGGATAGGAGGTTACTTAACTCATTCCCTATCCAATTTCAAGCTCATAGGAGATAATACGTGTGGTAATCTTCTAGAATGCTCCAGAAGATAAGAATATTCCCAGAACCCTATGAAGAATTCTCTCAATCTCGCCTAGCGCAGGTCAAAGTGGGCCTAAGTGCACTAAAATGCACCCTTACATGGGCCTACCTGCACTGAAGCACATTTACCCCTGACCAAGGCTATGTTGGTCCCTCAAGGAGGCATTTCTGGAGGGCTTCAAGCCAGGAAAATTTCCAGGAAAGAGGCATTCAAAGTGATGACTTGTCTAGGGCATGTAGCAACTAGATTAGGGTTTGATGAGCCCTAATAATACTGATTCGAATGTTGGGAGTGATGTGCCCAAATGGATCTGTAACACCCTCTGTGTGATTCATTAAATCATGAGGATGCCGACAAACATCCTGAATTTTCTGATCTTGGTTGTCATGATATCTCTACTTATTCATCCGATCACGATGTTGATTCAATCATCCAAATGGATCTGTAACACCCTCTGTGTGATTCATTAAATCATGAGGATGCCGACAAACATCCTGAATTTTCTGATCTTGGTTGTCATGATCTCTCTACTTATTCATCCGATCATGATGTTGATTCAATCATTGATAATCTGTTTAAGACACTGGTCTGTGATGATATATCTGTCAACAAAGTCGAAACCCCGCAGACTGTCGAGACACTTCAACCCGAGCTAATGGTTATGTCAAGCCCTCACTGTCCTGAGGTTGGTTTCACTTCCAGTCAAGAAATTTTTCAAACACCCAAGGCTCCTCATCACTCATCTGTATGCATTGAAGATCAATCTAACACTCAGATGATGCTTCCTCCACTTGAACTGCACGATCCCATTGTTCATGCATTGGAGGAATATTACATAGCAAGCACATGCACACGACGCAAGTTGTCTTTATTTCTCTCGTTTGCTTGCATGTCACAGTCAAGAGTATGCGTATGCTTAGCATCTGCACGCAGTGTCGCACAACATCATGGTAAGTCCATGGATTGAATGTCATGCACTTGCACTCACTTATGTTTTGTGGATGCATTTAAGCTTGGAGTGTGTCTATCTTCATTGTTATATATTTCATGTTTGCTAGTTCGCATAACTATGTTTTTCATGAACCATGCCTTCACCAACATGGGTCGACCAATGCGTTAGTGGCTGCATTGGAAGTATCACTTCACGTGAGCATAACCATGCACCATTAGCTTAGGAGTAGGATTAGTGTTTTCTTTTGGTTTGTTTGCTTGCATGCATGTTTGATTCTTACTTTGCATGTTTTTTTTGCCTACTTGTTTGCTTACTCGCTTTGCTTACACATTTACTTTTTCTTTTGATTTGTTCTGTTATTTGTTTGCTCGTTTGCATTCGTAGGTTAGTTTCGCATGAAATCGTGTGTGACTCTTGAAACAAGTAGCGTAAAGTACAAGAGGACTTGTGCAGTTATCAGTACTTGGTTATCTATCATCCTGCCTTTGTATGAAGAAATTTTTGTCTTCTGTCCATGATACATCAATGGAAAAGACGTACTGTTCGAAGTGAACGTTGGTGAAAACAAAACACTTGCTTGCTAACTAGTATCACCTACTCTAGTTAGTTGTTTTGGGTTAATCCTTGTTAGCTCAATCAAGTAGAGTAAGGTGAGGGGGAAAACCTTAACAAGCACGTTAAACTACTTCTCTGAAGGAACAACCTCTTCTTCTCTTAATAAGTCAGGATTTGTCTTCTGCCTTTGAAATGAATAAGTTCTATGCACAATTACGAAAATGAAAAATGAAAAAAATGAAGATTTCAAAAAATTTTCGAAAAAAATGAAAAATTAATAAGGCAAAAGAAGAGAAAGGCTTCTTGCATAGAGAGGTGATGCAAGTAACTTCGTCGGGGTACTGAACAGGCTCATTGGCAGTGGAGCGATGCTTGTATTCCTGCGTGACTCCACCGAGGTACTCTCCAGGCTTGTTGGCAGCAGAGAAACACCATAGATGAAACTAAAACTATGATGATCATATGGCTTGCGCACCAATATACTTCTCGTCCCTAATCAAAACAACTGTGTTGGAATGGCTTGGAATGTTTGCCGACCGACCAAGAGCTTGACAGATGCTACATATTACAATCAAGCAAGTGTGGAAACCAAGACGAACATAGAACTAAATAATACTTCCAGAGTTGTTAGACTTGATTTTCATGAACAAGGTCCATTCAGAGAGATGGAGTTCTACCAGTGTGTCGCCAAGTGTTGTAGTGACTACAACCATCCCCCAAAACTTTGTCGTAGCTTCGTTTTGGAGCCTCCCTACCAACCATCCTTAGGAGAATGTATTGCACCGTCAAGTACATAGGCTTCATTGGTTTTTCAGTGGCTTGCCAACCTGTGCATATCAGCTTGCTTCACCCCCTTTACAGGCTTCCATTCCAGACTTAAGTTATTTACTGGCTGAGACACTCCCCTAGAAAATTGCACAGTTCTGGAGGGGAACCAACCTTCCCTCCAGTAATTGCGCAAATTAGCTGGGTAGCCTGCCGGTCTCTAGAATTGCACAGAGCAGTCATGCAGTCCTCCTTCAGAATCTACATAATCTAACCTGGCACTAGGCCTCAACCCAAAAATTATGCAATTCTGGGAGGCAGTGACCTGCTCAACCCATAAATCACGCAATTCCTTAGAGACAACCAACTCTTCTTAGCCTAGAAATTGTGCAAATTTTCATCCCAGGCTCACAGAATGATGCAAGTACTTTCAGGGTTGACAGTTCCCTCTGGGACCGAGTAAAACGAATTTGCATGCATGGGCTACTTTTCCCGCAATAGCAAGAGGCAGCATACAAAAGGCATCCTTGATTTGAGAGATCGCAACTGGAAGTTACATGCATAGATTGTTTTAGAAAGCTCTTGCCAAGTGTCACTTTTTCATAGATTTGTGGCATGCATGTCATAACCTCGACCTTATCAAAACTTATGAACTGAATGCTATAGAGCTCATTCCTCACATCGATCTTGCAACTCTGACATCCCACATCATATCCAGGAGTCTTCGGAACTTTTAGCTTAGCTATTTCAGGGTAAGTCTGCTTCTCATGTCTTGCACTGCGTTTTTGTCGCTTTTTGCGTTTCGCTTTGTGTAAGTGTTGTCTGCTTGTTTTCAATGAGTGCTTGCTATAGTTTTGATGTATGTTATCTTGAAGAAGCATTGTTTCAATTTTCATTTGCATGTCACCACTGTCGCATGCATGACACTATTTTGCGTCAATGGTTGCCGTTGTGGTGACTCGTCTCACACACATGCATTCTTTCCCATTTTTTGAATCTTTCACTTACTATTTTCATGCATGATCATTCACTCTTGTTTACACTCAGTATCACCATGTAGTAAAACTTCTCATGTTTTTAGTCGCCCATCGACGAGTCTGGGCTGCCTTGGCCCAGCTAACATTGTGTATTTTTGGAAGTGAAGGCTCTGCCTTCCCTCTAGAAATTGCGCAAGTCTAGCCCAACACTGACCTCCAGGCTTGCATTGCACAATTATAGGAGGCAGTGCCTTGCTAGCCCCAGAAACTGTGCAATGCAGTGTGCTAGTTTGCATGCCACTACTGATTGAAATTGTGGATTGCGCAGTTTCAGTCCTCAGTAGGCTAGGTTGGACTATGCATTGCACAATTCCAGCAGGCAGTCAGCCTCGCGACAACCTGGACTGTGCCTTGCATAGTTTTGATAGCCAGTATCCCAGCCTCCTGGTGAAAATTGCACAATCTTCATAGACAACCACACAGGTATGTTGCATGTAAGTCCTTCAGTTTGTTTTGGTTTTAAACTAACATATTTCTTTCCATGAGGGTTGCTATGTCTCCAAGTATGACAAGTGTTCGTTTGCCTCTTAGTAGCACAGGTACAATGGCTTCTAGGAGAGCAGAGTATAAGACACCATTGAGAGTGAAACTGGGGATGCAGTCGATCAAGTATTTATAAAATTGCCTATCTATGAAGACATCAAGTTGTTCATGGACAAGGATATCAAGATGAAATGGCAGTGACATCACAGCGAGAAACACCATAACAACAATAGAAGGTAGCACACCTACATGCGACAAATGCAAGAGGAAGGTTGTTGATAGTGCAAAGGCAGAGGAAAGTTGTAAGTTCAAGCAGATCCACCTGTGGAGAAAGCAGCTTTGGAGATAGAGGCGAAGAGGCGACAGTGCGACAAGATGAACGTGTAAAGGCAAAGAGATAAATAGAGGATGGAGGAAACAATGAAGGAGTTGCAAGAGTTAAAGGAGCAACTCAGGAAGGAACATGAGTAGTGCAAATAGGAGAAGGAAGCACAACAAGGATAGACACAGTAGGTGGCGCAACATGCACAGATTGATGAAACTTTACCCATACAGGTAGTAGACTCATTCGAGCAGCTGGCACAAAGTAGATAGGGTGAGAAGTCGCAGGAGCTGGACTTCACTCAAGAGATTGAATGAGTAATTGAGTAGATGGATACGAAGATGGAGCAACCAGAGTTGGAGCAAGACATCGACCTCATGCCTTACCACCAAGAGGTCGACCCACCGACTTCACCAGATCCAGAAGTAGAGAAAGTCCTGAGCAACCATGGATATTTTGAGATCCTTGGAGACAATCTAGAAGAATAGATGCACAACATATCATTTGATGAGTCACAATGTAGAGTTGTGCAATCACGCAGAGTGTCACAACATATCAACCTTGCATGTCACAGGTAACGATGGAGGTATTATCGACATAGCAGACTGGTATGCCTCACCCCTTGGCACCTTCATCCAAAGGTACATTGCGGAGAAGGCTCCGCATGTTTTACCGAAGTTTTCCATGGATAAGTTGGTCATGTAATAAGTGTCATACCACATCTCGTCAGGGTTGTCAGCAAGACTGCATAGGAAGAAGAAGGCACCTTAGCCCACTTTTCCTTTGTGGATCGGGTTGTATGAGATCCGAAATCTCAAGCATGCTGAGGCTGTTACAAAAAGAATTCAAGAGATCCACCTTCAGCACCAGAAATTTCAATCTGTATGACCCACATTGATTAGTGAAGGACCAATGTGCAAGAGTGCAACATCCTTGGATCCACAGGCATGTCATTGGCCTAAAGAAGAACCATGGAGATACTGCTATCACTTCTCAAGGCTCAATGAACTAGTCAACATAGTTGTATAGTTGTTAGCAAAGTAGAAGGAAACGACATCTCAGAGAGAAGCATAATGAGAAGTAGCAGAGGGTAGTAAACCTGTGCGTGAAAAAGGCAAGAGGAAGGTTGTTGACAGTGCAAAGGTAGAGCAAAGCTGTAATTTCAAAGTAGATCCACTTGTGTTGAGAGCACATTTGGAGATTGAGGCTAAGAGGTGTTAACATGAGAGAAGGATCGCGCAAAGGAAAAGAGAGAAACATAAGATGGAGGAAACATAAAAGGAGTTGCAGGATTTGAAGCGGCAACTTAGGGAAGAACAAGAGCTGCGCAGAAGAGAGAAGGAATCACAATAAGAATAGGAACATTAGGAGGCATAACATGCATAGATTGATGAAACTGTGCTAATACAGGTTATTGGCTCATCCGAGTAGCTGACACATAACAGAGATATTTGAAAATTTTGGTGTATATGGGAATGTCTCTAATTGCTTGTAAAAGTGGGATTTTAATATAGACATTCCTAAGTTCATTTTCCAGATCATACTCAAGCGGGGTCTCTTCTTTCTTTACAATTAGTCTTTCAGAGTACGGTGGTTCAGGTGATTCTTCTTCTTTCTGTGATTGTTTTTGTTTTTCAATTTGTGAATGATTTTTAGATGACATGGAGGGTACCTCTTCTTGGATGAGAACAACTGATTTTCCTTTGTTGACTGTCTTTCCTGATCGTAATTGGATTTCGTTCATGGGAATGGTAGTGATCATGTATGTAGGAAAAGGCTGAATATCAGTGTTTTGCAATGGTTGAGGTAACCTATTATGACTTGGGTTAGGTACGGGTTGCGTAGGAAACCGTGTAGGACGGGGTGGGTTTATGGTAGCAGGTGCCTGCGAAGATGATGGGTTAGTAGGTGCAGGTAATAATTGATGCAAAGGAGGTGGTGGCAGTGTAGGTTGCTGATACATATTAGCGTTATACGTTTGCTGATAGGTTTGCATGGTTAGATTATATGAAGTACTTGGCATATTTGGATAAGGCGCATAGAATTGGGGTTGAGGCTGATAGTTGTTGGCATAGGGGTTTGTCCTCCAATTCTGGACACAAGCAGTATTTTGTGGTTGCTAAGCAACCCAAGGAGGGTAGGATGTAGGAAAGGTCCATGGCTGAGTCTGGCTGTAACCTTGAGGATTTGGATCTGTAAACACATTCTGGCTTTGGCCTCTCCAGGTGGGATTTTTGATCGCTTGAGATTGGTCAACAATTTCTACGTTCCCCTTATAGATGGCTTGTAGGCTAGGAAGTGATGGGAACTTCTCAATCATGTGTTCTAGGGTACAAATTCCACAAACCTCAATGGTGTTTAAAGGACATTCCCTTTCTATGTGTTTATGCCTACACTTGGAACAAAAGATTGCCATTGCTGCTTTCTCGACTTCTTGCTTTTGTTTAATTTTCATGGTGTCTAGCTGTTCACTCATTGTGTTTAGGATACCAGTTTTAAAATTTTCTAATAGGTTTCCCAGCTCGACTCTTGTAACAACATTCGCCGCAGTTTTGTTTTGCACATAGTCTCTGGAATTGTCTCTAAGTTCCCGAAGCTTTTTACCTACTTTAGCTTAGCTTCTAGAATAGGTGCGACACAGCTCAATGACTTGAACAAATTTCTTTTTATAAATGTCTCCACCACTGATTAGGCTTAATGTTTCAATGCAATCATCTCTCAACCCTTTTAGGAACACAATTCTGATAATATTTTCATCTAGGTTGGACCCACGACATTTGTGGATGTTGTATAGGAACTGTTCAAGATACTCTTCGAGGTTTTCATCTTAATTTTGTTGCATCCTAAGGATATCATTGATGTCCCTACTTCTACAAAAATCTTGGTACTTTTTAAGAAAAAATAATCTCATGTCATCCCATGTGTATATAGTGTGTTTCCCTAGACTCATAAACCACCTAAGGGATGCATCCTTTAATGTGGCAGGAGACAATTTAAGTTTATGAGCATCGTCATAATAATTATAACTACGACATAAAATATCGAATTGAAAAAGAAAGGCATTGGGATCTGCAGATGGTTTACCGTAGAATAATGGGAGAGATGCCATTGGAATTTTTTTCATTGTGATGTCACAAGTCACATCTAGGATAGGGAATCTGAAGGTAACCACCTCTTCATCTTCTTGGTTTCCCCCTCTAAAGAGGTTTCTGTTACGTCGAGGACATTCTCCCTCTTCCTGGCGTTCTTCGTTGTGTCCGTCATCCCCATCTTGGTGATCCATTTCTGCAACTAGCACCCGCTGGGGTTTGCTGATTATGGTATGAATAGGGGGTATTGGGACACAGTTAATGTTGGTTGATTGCTCATCCCAGTTGTCTTGCTGTTCCATTGGTTCTTCTATGGGGTTGTCAAAGACAATCTGCTGAATGATCCTTTCCCTCAATCTAAGAATTCCTGATCCGAAACCACGTTGGCATCAACACTTCCTCCTTCTTGTCTCAGACCTACATATTAATTAGCAGCAATAAGAATGGGTATATTAATTGATCCAAAAGTTGTGGGAAATTTAGAACTGGAAATAAATCTACCTTTTCTATCCCTAGGTCTACTGGTACTCCTACGCATAGAGATAAAAGAAATAGAACTCAAGAACAAGCAGTGTTCGGTCAGAATTTAGAGCAACCCCACAAAAGTGGATGTGTGGCTCTTCACTCATGTCTTACCTTACTCTCTTCACCCTCTGACAGTCCTGCAAAATCCTGAAACTCAAATGATAATGGTTACCTGAATAAGAAATGAAAACTTCCTTGGCAACGACACCAAAATGTTGAGAGATTAAATTGGTGAATTAATCTCCTAATATTTATATGTCAATCTAGACTTGTAAGCACGAGTTGTCTTGCGTTTTCTTTGTTCAATTCTAGATTAGATTTTTAACATTTCCTTATAATGATCAGCGAGTTAATAAACACACTAATGCTTTTAAAAATAAAAGAAATCAAACATCTAGCTTTCATAAGCAGACCCAACAATCAAATTTAATCTAAAGACCTCAAAAGTCTTTACACACTTAACCTAGGTTTGAAATATGAAATTAACAGGCTACTGGACTCTTTACCACTAATTTCAAGTGATGAGAATGAATACCTAGTCACACAAGACTTAATCAATCAAAACATTCAAGTTCTGGTTCTAATTCCTATAGTCCACACTAGAAGGAAATAAAGATTCGATACTTGTAATAGCAATCCAATCTAGCTTGAACAATCAATCTGTACTCATTGATTTTGTTACTCTACTAGCTCGTCACACCAAAGATCTTGAAGTCAAGTATGAAACTGGACACTCTGTTTCATTCTTAACTTATCAACTTGATTTTGTATTCTCGACCAAACTACATCCAGGTCCCTAATTGATCATAGTAATGAGAGCGATTTTGAGCCTTAATTCTACTTAAACATGGCAATCAAACAAATAACTCCGAGAAACTGTACTCTAAATCACCCTACAATTGTATTAATCTCCAAACGGTGAGTAACCTATTCAAAATCAATGCTCTCCTATTGAAATCCAATCAGGCATTTAAGCTATGGGAAATTTAACCAAGTAATCAAACGATATAGAGGAATCAATAGTCCAAATGAAACTAAAGAAATTGCTTTAACACTAACAAACAAAATAGGGGAATCAATAGTCAAAACGAGACTAATGAAACTGCTTTAATAACTAACACATGAAACACTCTATTGCATTCTAAGTTTAATCCACACAGTCTACTTATCGTCCGAGAAATCTATTTGAAAAATAAACTAGTTGAAGCTATAATAATCACTCAAATCAACACACTGAACACAATGCACCTGTTGTACACCATTTATGCAAATAAAATAACATCAACCCAATCAACTTAAATCAAACCAAGCTCACACCAATCACATTGTTCAAACAATCAATCTAGAACAAATGCTTCCTATGACGCATACACCTGCAGAGACAATCCAAAAGAGAGTCAATCGATTCAGTGACTAAAGGAAACAAGAGAATTATTTCGAAATTGACTGATCTCCATCTAAATTAACTCAAATTCCATTCATCTCTGGTCTCTAAAAACATTGTCTGCTTTAAGTATTTGAAAATAGTTTCTACGCTACCAATAGATAAACTAAATTTTCACAATCATTACATGACAATGCAATTCGATAAACTTCATGTACATCTATGACAATCAAAATTCAATATAATGTGTAAGGTTCGTGAACAGAGTAGGTCTTTTTCCAAAAGCAAAAACGATGATTTACACCAGAGATTTAGATTCAGATTGCTGAAGCAATGAAGTTTAAAAACACCATAACATCAGCTTAATGCAATCGATCGAAACTTGAGAAAACTTTCCACACAACAGGAAAACTAACAATTAAGTGCAAATAACTGAAGAATTGACTATTTCTACCACACAGAGATACTACTAAGAAATATTACAAAACTAAACCCAGATGGGTGGGCCCGGCCACACCTGGGAGCTGGTTAACTTACAACAAGTAAGAGGTTTTGATCATGATTAACTCTTCATCCACAACAAATCATCAAATGATTAGCTCCAACTTAATGCAGGACCATTTTGGACATATTTGATTCAAAAATAATAAGTCAATGGATACATAGTAGAAATTTCAACTTATGTTTGCTAGCTCTAATGTATTACATCACAACCTTTTATAGGCATTTAACTAAGTAAAACAAACTAACCATGGATAGTGAATCATAACAGTCGAGCTAATATATTCCTTCAGACTGGATAGCTTCAAACAACCTGTCCAAATTAGTTTAACAACCTTCAATCGACCCTAATCTTAGTGTCTGCTCCATACAGAGAGGAAAACGAGGATCTTTGCTGGAATTGAACATATTCAAGCATGACTGGAGGAAGCTTGCCATCTAGAAGCATACAACCTCTTATCTCCTGCGCTGTTAGGTACCTCTTGATTACGAAAGTGGGGTACCATGGTTCAATGCTTTCATTCTCCTACTACCATCCTACACATTTGTTGAAATGTCTACACTTCGACCATAGTAATTAGTTAGTTTAGGGATTACCTACTCATATCTACTTAAATTCACTAATAAATAGAAAAATGTTACCATAAAAGTATTTACCTCATAATGAAGATTAGGAAAGTGATTAGGACAAGAAGAATGGTAGGTGAGTAGATTTGGGAGTGCCAAAAAGGTCAAAATAGGGATGAAAAACAGTAGTTGTGTGAACAAAACGAGGGATCGACATCCTCCCACACTGATTCCAATGCATGTTCTCATGCATCCATAAAAAAGAAACAGTGTTCAACCAAAAAGAGACTGTGGTCAAAGACTAGTAGTCTTGATCAGTACCTTGATCCCCTATTAGATTGGTGGTGAGAATTTTTGAAATTGAAGGGCTAACCCTTTGGCATTCAACCATTTGGCAGGCTTGTTCCTTGCCGCTTTCCACCGTAGGAGGTGCTTGTTTTTCCTGGCCAAGGCATCATTCTGGGCATATAACTTCATGTTAGAGTCCTGTACTTGCTGGTTCACATCCCTTATGAAATGGAATAAAATTTTGTATCTATTGGCTTGTTCCTTGAGCTTGGTGATCATTTTTCACAACTTGACAAGTCAGATCTTTAAGTTTTCTTTGACATCATATGTAGGGGTGCTGGTCGGGGTTGTCGATGGCTGCGAGATACTACCTTTGAGTGACTTTCCTTTGCATTCTCTTGGAGAAGAATGATGCGGAGTAGCCTTCGTAATTCTCTTGCTTGCTGAAAGTTGGGCGGGAGACGAAGTCTCCATATCCCATGCAATATCTGCAGGGATATGCACCTTGGCTGTGGTAGTGGGCTCTCCTTCCAGGGACATTTTCGATTGCTGGACATCAACATCATGGGAGAATGAGATATGGATATGTTCAAAGCTGGTGCCTTTAGTGTTGGACTACATAGTATGGGCCATGCTTCGAGTCTGACGTCGACCTTGAGCAGAAGTCTTGATCGGGGGAACCAGGGAAGTGCTAAAGGGAAAAAAAGGTCACCGATGTTTGAACTTGGGTGTGGTGCTTTTAGGATTCAAGGAATGCTTTTCTAGGGATTTGAATGCATCACTTTTGGTAATGAGGCTTAATTCAGGTTAATTGGGCTTGGTCTGACCTCGTTCTCTTTTCCTTTTTGAGCCCATTGTGGCTTCCACAAAAACCGCTTTCTTGCCATCATTCAAACTGTCATCGGCTATATTGGGGAGTTTAGAAATAGGAGCGGGAGGGTGGGTAGGTGTAGACTCAGATTTGGATGGGGGCGTGGCATCTTCTAATTTTAGGGAGCGACCTATTGCTCATTGCTGACCCTTAGTCTGTGTTTCCTGCCCAGGGAATTCTTCAATTAGGAAGTTCTCCCATGATCGTTTTCTTTTCTTGAGCTCGGCGAACAACATAATTTTAATTAAACTATGGTGGTATAGTGCGGTCTCGGGATTCTTGCCCCTCGAATGCACATCTCTAGCCATCTTCTGCAAGCTTAACTTCAAAAAGTGAGGGATATTCATCTGTTTACCTTTAGTAAAATGGATCATGAGTTGGATATGGTATATGAATACAACAACAAACCTTCCTTCGCAGGCCACTAAGCATTGCAACATCGTCAATAATGGATGCCATCATTCCTCTATGAAATTACGGAGTACTCCTTTTGCCTAGCTGATCGACCGGTAGGCAGGATTCAAAAACAGGGTGCAATTGGGAATTTCTAGCTTCCGACCTTTGAAAATTTGCTCGCCCATGGCCAATAACCCAATGGCCCTACTCATAAATTCCTCTGTGACTCTGAAGTTTAGGTTGCTGACTTGGGTGTGCTCGCCATTGAAGCTTCATGTGAATGCCATCACAACTTCATTACTATAGCCTTGAATACCTTTGCATTGCTCATACTCTTTGTTATGCATGAACTGGCCAAAGTTCGGTTCATGCCTATTCGCGCCCATAGTGTTTGCATTCAGCTACAATTCTCTTTCTCCTAATTCGTCTCTGCACCTTTGGCTCTCCCTGATTCTCTAACCATGGTCGTATGCACCCTTGTATTAATTTTGGATGGAGGTTCATCGTTATGATGGATTGCGGCTATGAGATCCTTACCATTATGGTGATCGTCCCATCCACAACTGGTTCGGAGTGCGAATTGCAATATGCGATCATTTGAGGAAGTGTGTGAGTATCTCGACCGAGAGACGGCTCGTCCTCCTCATGATTACTGAGAGGCGCTACGAAATGATGGCCAAGCATGGAGAGGACAGACATCATCACATGGTGAGGACAGATCATGAGTGATTGGCGACTATGGTTCGTGTCTCATCAATGTGCCGGAGGGTAATCGCTTATGGAATTGGGAAAGATAGGTAAGGAAGCATGATATATGATTATAGACAAACTTAGGAGGGATTCAGAGGTATACTTATATGATATCATTTTAACCATATACTAGTTAAATTCAAGTAGAATACAAGCACGTACCTGAACCACTTTAACGATTTGGTGTCAATTATGTGGCCGGATGTGCTTACTAGAGCTTGAATGTAAGTAATGCTTGCTGCAATTGTGTGTCGTGACCCTGATCCTGGAAATGGAACTCAATTAACATGTTATATCCTTGGAAAATTGAGTACTGATCCCATGGATTTGTACTTACAGAGAATGAATTGTTAACCCCGATCATCTTTAACTGTTGGTGAAGATAGGTCCCGGCTTGGAAAATGTTGACATATATATAAAGATGATATCTTATGATCCAAAAGAGTTCTACATACACACTGTGATAACAAATGTATAATTATAGGAGACAGTTCTAGACAGAATCTCAGGACCCCCATATGTACTAATAAGTTGCATTTTAGATCGAGCACAAAGTATAGGCTGTTTGAATCATAATTATGGGATCCTCATACTTAAAAACAATTGAATTTAGATAGAGTATAAGGCATAGGCTGTTTTAACCATAATTCTGGGATCCTCATACATGAAAAAAAAATGAATTTAGACAGAGGATAAGGCATAGGCTGTTTGGACATGATTTCAAGACCTTCAGACTTAATGCCATATACCAGGCTGCTCATTATCTTAAAAAAAAGGAACTTCTTATCAATCCATGGATTTTAACCAGGCCTGGAATGATGACTATCTAGGGCATTTCTTCTTTAGGGAGCTAGAAATGACCATAAAGAGAGCTCAATGGGGGCTTCCTTTCCATAGTTATTCCTTTGGGCCTGGAAAGGAATAATTCAATGCCCAAGGGATCCCTAAAATACTACTACCTTATTATTTTAATGAGCCTAAAGTAGTTAGTGATCAAGGCATTCATGTTTAGAGAGTCTGAATTTCCCACAGTAGACTCCAGGGGGTTTCCTTTCCGTAAACATTTCCTTGAGCCCATAAAAGAACAATTCTATACTCAAGGAATCCCTAAACTAATATTGGTCCATATTATTTGCGAGCTTGGATCAGTCAATGCTTAAGAGCTTCATGTTTAGAGAGTCCGAAGGCTTCCAAAGAAGACTCCACCAGTTCCTTTTCCATAAATAATCCACCAGACCTGGATAAAGGAATAAACTTGCTCCTGGTGAATTCCTCCTTTATTCTACATGGGTTGTGGGGAGGACCTCCTGCAGATATGAAAAGTGACAGCCCACTGGCTTATATATATATATATATATATATATAATAAAATATATATATATAATTAATCAACTGAACTAGCAAGGGGCTTCTCATTGGCACGAATCAGATTCAAACCTAGCTCCCTTCAAACTTTCTGCAAAAACTGATCACATGAAATTGGTTTATGATAAACTTTAAGACGATGACCATTTAGTAAAAAAGAAGTCTTATCATCATCAATAGTACAAATATGAACTGAATCGTTATCAAAAACTTCAATTACCTCATACGGTCCTAACCATCTAGTAGAAAATTTACCTTTGAAATTATTAAACTTACTATTGTATAACAAGGCCCACTCACCTGGAAGAAAGACTTTCTTCTTAATAAATTTGTCATGCCATCAGGCTCTTTGTTTCTGTACTAATGCAGTTCTGTGGTAGGCATCTTGTCGGATCTCATCAAGCTTGTTCAATTGCATCAATCTTTGCTCTTGTGCCTCATTTAAATTCATGCCCAACTGAGTGGCAGTTATGAATGTTTTTACTTGGAGCTCGATGGGAAAAAGTACTTGTTTACCATAGACTAATTCATAAGGTGTGTGTCCTGTCACATTGCTCCAAGTGATCTAGTAAGAACAGAGTGCTTCTGGTAACTTTTTTGCCCAATATTTGTGACACATTTGAATTGTTTTTGTAAGGATTCCAAAACTTTGCTCGTGGATTCCACTTGCCCATTAGCTTGGGGGTGGTAAGGAGTCAATTTGTGGTGCTTAACTTGATATTGCTCCGTGAGTACCTTGACCAACTTTGATGTAAATTGTGTTCCCTGGTTGGTGACAATTTCACAAGGAATTTCATCAAAAACTCACCTATTTCCTTTCAGTGGAAGCATACAATGCTTTAGCCTCCACCCACTTGGTGACGTAATCAGTGCACACCAAAATATATTTCTTCTTATTTGACATTTGGGAGATGGGCCCTATGAAGTCCAATGCCCACTTCTCAAAGGGTTCAATTGCAGTTTGTGTTTGAAGAGGCATTTCATCGGAGGCAATTGGTCTCCCCATTTTTTGGCAAGTGTCACAACTAAAAAAAAATTCTTGGCATCTTTAAAGAGGGTAGGCCAATAGTATCTGATACGTAGAACTTTATATGTAGTTCTTTTATCAACAAAATGGCCACCACAAGGCTCGTTATGACTGGCACTTAATATATCATGCATTTCATCTTCCCGCACACACCGCCTCATAATCAAGTTTGGCCCTGTATAAAATAGATCTCCCTCGATCCAGGAGAAACTAGCACTGTGCTGCACTATATTATTCTTCTCTTGGGCCGACATGTTTTGAGGTAGTTTTCCTGATACCAGATAATTGGCGACATCAGCGAACCAAGGAGTAATAGTAGAAAAGGAAAATAGAGCTTCATATGGGAATTCGTTAGGCATTGGCATTGGCATGATTCCCTGCGTAAGATTAAAATGAAATAAGAAATCAGCTGCCAATTTATCTCTTCGAGGCCTATCAATTATAGTTATATTGAATTCTTGTAGAAGCAACAACCATCTAGTTATCCTACCGTTATGGTCGGTATGGACAAATGTCTCATAACCGGTAATATAATGTCTAAACTTCCCTATAGCATGCACAACTACTAACCTATTTTTTCAGTAACCGTATAATTTAATTCAGCGGGAAAAATATTTTTGCTAAAAAAATAAATGGCATAGGGAAAGTTATCCTCCCTTTGTCCCAAAACTGCTCCCAATGCAGTATTCGAAGCATCTGTACAAATATGAAAAGGTAAGGACCAATTTGGCCCTCTTAGCACCGGAGTTGTAGACAATCTTTCCTTCAGTACCTAAAAAGCCTGTTGACAGCTAACATTCCATACAAAGTCAACATATTTAGTTAACAATTTAAATAATGGTGCTGCAATTCTAGTGAAATTCTCAATAAATCGTCGATAATATCCTGCATGCCCTAGAAAACTTCTTACCTCTTTTTGCGAGCTTGGAATAGGGACACGCGAAATTACCTCGATTTTTGCTGGGTTAACTTGAATCCCTTCAAATGACACATGATGGCCTAGAAAAATTCCCTTAGTTTGCACCATTCTACATTTATCACTACTAAGGGCCAGATCAACTTCTTGACAACAAATCAATACCTTCTCTAGATTTTCCAAAGCATGTGGGAAGTCATCTCCATATACTGTGAAGTCATCCATATATACTTCCACACAGTCATGGATCATATAAGAGAAAATAGCAAGTACAGCTCTTTGGAAAGTGGAGTGTGTGTTACAAAGACCAAAGGGGAGGAATTTATATGCATAAGTACCCCACGGGCATGTAAAGGTAGTCTTTTCCTGGTCTTCTTCGGCTATTTGTATTTGATTGTACCCAGTGTACCCATCTAGAAAAGAAAAATATTTCTTACCTGAAAGCATGTCGAGAACTTGATTGATGAAGGACGATGGAAAATAGTCATGCAATGTGGCCTTGTTTAGTTCTTTGTAGTCAACGTAGATCCACCACTTGCTGTTCTTCTTTGGAACTACTACCAAAGGTGACACCCACTTACTATCCGAAATGGGTAGATGAAATCTGCGGCCAAAAGTTTCTGAAGATCCTCTTTACCAATGTCTTTTAATGTTGGGTTCATACGCCTTTGTGGTTGCCGAACATGTCTCGTTTCTTCATTCATATAGATATGATGGATGCAAGTGTTTGGATGTATACCCCTCATGTCCAGGTAATCCCATTCAAATGATCTGGTTTGTTCATGAATCATACTCATCAATTGCTGCTTTTGTTCTGCAGTCAATCCTCTACCGATATGTAAAATTTTCCCTTCAAATATTTCCAGAGGTTTTGTGGTGAGTTGATGGCTTTCCTCCATTGCTGCAAATGAGGCGAAGACAGCTGGGTGGTAGATTTCTCGAAACTCATCACTAAACACATGCTGATAACCATTAAAAGAGATGGGATAATTGATACAAGAGCTATCGACTAAAAACTACTGCAAAACATTCTCATCAGAATGCTCCTGGAGACCTCTAGATTGATCTAATGTTAACAAGGGGAACATGCAGTCTTTATCTCCATATGGGTTTTCGAGCCATAATGGTACTTCGACAGCTGTATGAGTAGGTGGAAAAATGACAATGTTGGATTTTGAGGACCATTAGAAATGATCATTTCCCCATTTCTGCATCCAATGACGACATCAGCAATTATTAGCCATGGCCACCCCAGGACTACCGGGTGTCTGGGCCTAGAGGTTTTTGGACAAATGACTATAAAATCTATGGGGTATTTCCAAGAGGCAATAGTAACTACTATGTCCTCCAGGGATCCTATCGGTCTAACAAAGTGTTTATTTGTCATTCAGAAAAGGATAGGGGTGGTTTTAAGTCTAGGTAGCTGTAATGACATCATTGTTTCATAAGTCATTGCATTTATTGCTGCCCCTAGATATACAAGAGTGTTTGGCAGAAGTACTCTGTTTATCTCGATAGTGACAATGGGATTCCTGGGGTCATTATATTTGGCAGGCATATCAAAAATCATAGTGGACGTTTGGCTCATGATTTTGACATTCTGGTTCTTATGCCCCTTCCTCCTTGGTTTCTTAATGCACAGATCTTTGAAAAGTTTGGTGTATATGGGAATGTCTCTAATTGCTTGTAAAAGTGGGATTTTAATACAAACATTTCTAAGTTCATTTTCCAGATCATATTTAAGTGGGGTGTCTTATTTCTTTACAATTAGTCTTTCCGGGTACGGTAGTTCAGGCGATTCTTCTTCTTTTTGTGATTGTTGTTGTTTTTCATTTTGTGAATGATTTTCGAATGACGTGGAGGGTACCTCTTCTTGGATGACAACAATCGATTTTCCTTTGTTGACTCCCTTTCCTGATCGTAATTGAATTTCATTCATAGGAATGGCAGTGATCATGTATGTAGGAAAAGGATAATGATCAATGTTTTGCACTAGTTGAGGTAACCTATTATGACTTGGGTTAGGTACGGGTTGTGTAGGAAACAATGTAGGACGGGGTGAGTTTATGGTAGCAAGTGCCTGCGAAGACGATGGGTTAGTAGGTGCAGTTAATAATTGGTGAAAAGGAGGTGGTGGTAGCGTAGGCTGCTGATACATATTAGGGTTATACACTCGCTGATAGGTTTGCATGGTCAGATTAGAAGTACTTGGCATATTTTGATAAGGTGCATAGAATTGGGGCTGAGGCTAATAGTTGTTGGCATAGGGGTTTTTCCTCCAATTCTGGCCCTAGGCAATATTTTGTGGTTGCTGAGCAACCCAAGGAGGGTAGGATGCAGGAAAGGTCCATGGTTGAGTCTGGCTATAACCTTTAGGATTTGGATCTGGAAACACATTCTGACTCTGGCCTATCCAGGTGGGTTTTTTGGTCACTTGAGATTGGTCAACGATTTTTGCATTCCCCTTGTATATGGCTTGTAGGACGGGAAGTGATGGGCACTTCTAGGGTATAGATTCCACAGACCTCAATGGTGTTTAAAGGACATTCCCTTTCTGCGTGTTTATGCCTACACTTAGAACAAAATACTGCCATGGCTGCTTTCTTGGATTCTTGCTTTTGTTTAATTTTCATGTTGTCTAGCTAGCCACTGATTGTGTTTAGGATATCAGTGTTAAAATTTTCTAATAGATTTCCTAGCTCGACTCTTGTAACAACAATAGCCATAGTTTTCTTTTGCACATAGTCTCTAGAATTGTCTCTAAGTTCCTGAAGCTTTTAACCTACTTTAGCTTGGCTTCTAGAATAGGTGTGACACAACTCAATGAATTCAACAAATTTCTTTTTATAAATGTCTCCACCACTGAGCAGGTTTAATGTTCCAATGCAGTGATCTCTCAACCCTTTTAGGAACACAGTTTTGATAATCTTTTCATCTAGGTTGGACCCACGAAATTTGTGGAAGTTGTATAGGAACCATTCAAGATACTCTTCTAGGTTTTCATCTTCATTTTGCTGCATCCTAAGGATGTCATTGATGTCCCTACTTTTACAAAAATCTTGGTACTTTTTAACAAAAACCGATCTCATGTCATCCCATGTGTATATAGTGTGTTGCCCTAGACTCATGAACCACCTAAGGGCTGCATCTTTTATTGCGGCGGGAAACAATGTAGGTTTATGAGCATTGTCATAATAATTATAACTGCGACATAAAATATCGAATTCAAAAAGAAAGGAATCAGGATCTTTAGATGATTTACCATAGAACAATGGGAGAGATGCCATTAGAATGCTTTTCATTGTGACTCACATCTAGGATAGGGAATTCGAAGGTAACCTCCTCTTTGTCTTCCTGGTTTCCCCCTCTAAAGAGGTTCCCATTGCGTCAAGGACCTTCTCCCTCTTCTTGGCGTTCTTCATTGTGTCTGTGCTCACCATCTTGGTGATCCATTTCTACAATTGGCACCCGCTGGGGTTTGCTGATTATGGTATGAATAGGGGTTATTGGGACATAGTTGATGTTGGTTGATTGCTCATCCCAGTTGTCTTACTGTTCCACTGGTTCTTCTATGGGGTTGTCAAAGACAATATGTTGAATGATCCTTTCACCTTGATCTAAGAATTCTTGATCCGAAAACACGTTGGCATCAACACTTCCTCCTTGTATGAGACCTGCATATTGATTATTAGCGGTAAGAATGGGTATTTAATTGATCCAAAAGTTGTAGGAAATTTAGAACTGGAAATAAATCTACCTTTGTTATCCCTAGGTCTACCTATAATCCTACGCATAAAGATAAAAGAAATAGAACTCAAGAACAAGTAGTGATCGGTCAGACTTTGGAGCAACCCCACAAAAGTGGATGTGTGGCTCTTCACTCATGTCTTACTATACTCTCTCCGCCCTCTAACAGTCCTGCAAGATCCTGAAACTCAAATGATAATGGTTACCTGAATAAGAAATGAAAACTTCCCCGGAAACGACGCCAAAATGTTGAGAGATTAAATTGGTGAATTAATCTCCTAATATTTATATGTCAATTTGGACTCGTAAGCACGAGTTGTCTTGCGCTTTCTTTTTCAGTTCTAGATTAGAGTTTTAACATTTCCCTATAATGATTAGCAAGGTAATAAACACACTAATGCTTTTAAACTTAAAAGAGATCAAACATCTAGCTGTCATAAGCAGACCCAACAATCAAATTTAATCTAAAGACTTCAAAAATCTTTACACACTTAACCTAGGTTTGAAATCTGAACTTAACATGCTACTTGACTCTTTACCACTAATTTCAAGTGATGAGAATGAATACCTAGTCACACAAGACTTAATCAATCAAAACACTCAAGTTCTGGTTCTAATTCCTACAATCCACACTCAAAGGATATAAATATTAAATACTTGTAATAGCAATCCAATCTCGCTTAAACAATCAATGTGTACTCAATGATTTTGTTACTCTACTAGCCCGTCACGCCAAAGATCTTGAAGTTAAGTACTAAAATGGACACTCTATTTCATTCTTAACTTACCAACTTGATTTTGTATTCTCGACCAAACTACATCGAGGTGCCTAATTGATTATAGTAATGAGAGTGAGTTTGAGCCTTAATTCTACTTAAACATGGCAATCAAACAAATAACTCTGAGAAACTTTACTCTAAATCACCCCACAATTGTATTAATCTCCAAACGGTGAGTAACCCTATTCAAAATCAATGCTTTTCTATTGAAATCCAATCAGGCATTTAAGCTATGGGAAATTTAACGAAGTAATCAAACGAGACAGAGGAATCAATAGCCCAAACGAAACTAAAGAAATTGCTTTAACACTAACAAACAAAATAGGGGAATCAATAGTCAAAATGAGACTAATGAAACTTCTTTAACAACTAACACACGAAATACTCTGTTGCATTCTAAGGTTAATCCACAAAGTCTACTTATCGTTCGAGAAATCTATTTGACAAATAAACTAGTTGAAGCTATAACAATCACTCAAATCAACACTCTCAACACAGTGCTCCTATTGTACACCATTTATGCAAATAAACTAACATCAACCCAATCAACTTAAATTAAACCAATCTCACACCAATTGAATTATTCAAACACTCAATCTAGAACAAATGCTTCCTATGTCGCATACACCTGCAGAGACAATCCAAAAGAGAGTCAATAGATTCAATGACTAAAGGAAACAAGAGAATGCTTTCGAAATTAACTGATCTCTATCTAAATTAACTCAAGTTCCATTCATCTTTGGTCTCTCAATACGTTGTCCACTTTAAGTATTTGAAAATAGTTTCTGCGCTGCCAATACATAAACTAAATTTTCACAATCATTACATGACAATGAAATTCAATAAACTTCATGTACATATATGACAATCATAGTTCAATACAATGTGTGATGTTCATGAACAGAGTAGGTCTTTGTCTGAGAGCAAAAATGATGTTTTACACCAAAGATTTAGATTCAGATTGCCGAAGAAACAAAGTTTAAAAATATCATAACATCAACTTAATGCAATCGATTTAAACTTGAGAAAAATTTCCACGCAACAGGAAAAATAACAATTAAGTGAGCTTGGGTGGGCTTGGACACACCTGGGAGCTGGTTAACTTACAACAAGTAAGAGGTTTTCATCACGATTAACTCATCATCCACAACAAATCATCAAACGATTATTTACAACTTAATGCAGGACCATTGTGGACATATTTGATTCAAAAATAATAAGTCAAGGGATACATAGTATCAATTTCAACTTTTCTTCACTAGCTCTAATGTATTACATCGCAACTTTTTATAGGCGTTTAACTAAGTAAAACAAACTAAATATGGATAGTGAATCATAACATCCGAGCTAATCTATTCCTTTAGATTGGTTGGCTTCGAACAACCTGTCCAAATTAGTTTAACAACCTTCAACCGACCCTAATCTTATTGTCTGCTCCATATAGAGAGGAAAATGAGGATCTTTGCTGGAATCGAACATATCCAAGCATGGATGGAGGCAGCTTGCCATCTAGAAGCATACAACTTCTTATCTCCTGCGCTGTTAGGTACCTCTTTAGTATGAAAGTGGGGAACCATGGTTTAATGCCTGCGTTCTCCTACTATCATCCTGCACATTTGCTGAAATGTCTACACTTCGACCATAGTAATTAGTTAGTTTAGGGATTAGCTACTCATATCTACTTAAATTCACTAATAAAAAGCAAAATGTTACCATAAGAGAATTTATGTCATAATGAAGATTAGGACAATGATTAGGACAAGAAGAATGGCAAGTGAGTAGGTTTTGGGGTGCCAAAAAGGTCAAAATAGGGATGAAAAACAATAGTTGTGTGAACAAAATGAGGGATCGATAGGTTATATGGATTGGCATGCATTTGGGATCTTCATATGGGAAGAAGAATGCTTTCTCTAGAAGGACATGTGAAACCAATCCTTGGCATAGATTTCTCGCCAAATGGTTATCACAACAACTGATAGTGAGGATCATACTTATTGCATTTGGAACCTAAGGAAGAGGACATTAATATATATATCATACCTTCTCATTCTCACCTTATTTCACAAGTCAAATTTGAACCACAGGAGGGATATTTCTTGGTCACTACTTCATATGGAAATACTGCTTAGGTGTGGTCAACACGGGACTTCAAATCCAACAAGATATTCACAGGAAATGAAGATAAGGTTATGAGTATGGATATTATAGCAGTGCCCTTGTGACAAAATTATAAACATGACAAAGATGACAACAATGATATGACAATGGTAACAACATGAAGTCATATTTATTTATAGCTTCAAATCAGGCAGAAATTTGTGAACCAATGACTACTGGACAAAATTGTGTTGTAGCAAGAAATTATTTAGTTTTTTGCCTCAAGGCTAGGCATTTCCTAAATAAAAATTTACAGGACCTAAAAGGAATTATTAAAGTAAACCATCTTGACACCTCAACATGTCAACAATAATGGTTGCATGAACCTTTGACTTTGACATCTTAGACTAGGAGTCTTCTTTCTTCAAGATCAAGATCTTGGCATCTCATTCTAGGCCTTTAATCATGAAGTACAAAAGCAGATAAGAAGAAATGGGAATGTGTACTTTACTCAATCAATGGGTGTATCTATATCTGAATCTCTGAAGGAATACAGAGAAAAAGAGTTGAATCAATTAAGAAATATTTTTCTGTCGATATTTCTTCAGCAAATACTATTCAAACCTTCATTTATAGGCTTCACCGAGAAAAAGAGATGGTTACAATGATCTTGTCCTTTCTTTATAATGATGCAGTTGATGTCAAGCTTCCTCCACCCTTATTTGATCACATATTCAGGAAGTAGAAGTATTTCATAAATCTAGGAAAATTTATGTGTCAACACTTCTTCATACAAAAATGGTCGAATGAATTAATACCTCCTCTTGCCCAATGATTATTTCCCATAAGGACTAACAACCAGTTGCAAATGTCTTGATGGGAAACGTTTCATTTAAATATTCAAAGGGTGCTATGATTTAGAGGGAGTTAATGTCTTCCTTAGCTTTAAGGATATGTTGTTGATCCAAACATTTTGCAGGTGCTCTGAGGTACACTATTGAAATGGCTAAAGCATAGTATGATGAAAAGTAAGATGCTATAATTAATCTTAAACTGAAGTCTGGAAGCTTGTTTAGGCTGAATGCATAAAGTAGTAATACTATATTACTATGAATCCATTTGAGTTAGCTCTTGAATAGGCACAAAGTAGGATTCAAAGAATATGATATTTCAGATATTAACAACATATACCACTTTACATGGTATTATGGCATGGATGTTATGATGAGAAGGATTCCAGATTGACGCTGTGCACTTTGGTAAGACAAGATTAGGCATGTGGTCTCCCTGAATAAGAGGGAGTAAGTACAGTTAAATATTTTCTTCATCAAGATATGAAAAAAGTAGAGGATTTCTAAGTACGATCTCTGCTATAAATCAATATGTTTGTAGAAATATCTTTATTCATCCGTATGCTGCTGGGTAGAGCTATGAGGCTCTCATTAATGATTTGATTATCAATATCATTATCAAGATCTAATCATGATATTTCATAAAGCAGCTTGGCACTATTCCCTATATGAAGGGATCCTTGGTTGAATATTAAGCTCTGTTAGCTTCTGGGGGTTTGGGGTACTTTTTAAGCTACGAGCAACTATAGGGTGAGTGGTTCACCTTCCCCTATTGGTGCGTTATGTATAAGGTGAGTGGTTCACATTCCCCTGCGATACCCCATGATGGTGGACATGTGTGTAGGGTGAGTGGTTTACCTTCTCCTACGATTGCAAACATATGTATATAGGGTTTGTCATTCACATTCCCCTACTATTCATGACATATACATATGATGAGTGGTTCACCTTCTACTATGGAATATGAGAATGATAAGTGGTTCACCTTCTCCTGCGGATGCCCCGGTTCACCTTCTCCTGTTCATGACATGTCGGTGGGACGTGGTTCATCCTTTCCCCATATGTAGAATGTTCATTCCCTATGATTGATGGTTGAAATGTCGGTGGGATGTGGTTCTTCCTTTCCCCACGTGTAAGATCCTTCCTACGATTGATTATTTTGAATTGTGTTTGTAGGATGTGGTTTATCCTTTCCCAACATTATAACTTGTGTTTGTAGGACATGTTTCATCCTTCCCTTACTCTCGGTAATTTGCATACATAGGATGTGGTTCATCCTTTCCCTACGTGTGATTGTGATGTGTGACTGGAGGATGTGATTCATCCTTTCCCTACATGTGGTTGTGAGCAAGATGTGGTACATTCTTTCCCTGCTATTGATTTAGTATCATCCTACCCATGTAGTCTGGGACTCATTTTTTCTGGGAAAACTAGTGTCTTTTTGATCTGCTAGTCCCACTAAGATGGGTAGCTATCTTATAAACAAACAATCAAAGCACTTTGTGATTTCCTTTATGCATGATAGATAAGAGAGAAGCAAAGGGGCCCAACCTGGATCTTCTGCCTGACTCCTTGCTTGATTTCTCTCTCCCTTGATGGAACTTGCAACTCTTATCCTACTTCTCTTGCTTCAGAGAATACCTGTAGTGACAAAGTAACAAAACACCATCAAAGCATCTCGATCTATAATACCATAAACAATGCAGAATCAGAAATACATTGACCATACAATTGCATTCACAAATAACACGATTCACAAATACACGATTATATCGAGGAAAACTCAAGTAACTTTATTAATAGTATAAGAGAGGATTATGACCCAGCTATCTGATCCAGCATCATCCTCCCAGCATCAAAGCCCTCTTCACCTCATGAAAATCAATATCACCCAACAATACAATGCTTCTTCTCAAAGACAAACTAACAACACTTCTCTACAAATTACAAAATTCTAGCCCCTAGATCTCTCAGATGAGGGATCCATTTATAAATGTTTGCAGAGGTGTGAGTCATCTCTGGGTTTTTGATTAGTGTCATTCCACTTGTAGTTCTTAGTTCCACTTGGAGATTTCTTGGATCTCCTACTCATCCCTAGGCGAATTTAGAGAGACAAGTGTCACAGAGGAAGTTTCTAGAAGATTCCATGAGCATCCACTTAGCAAACTACCTCAGACATTTGTCCATTCTCACTCATCGCACCCCACAGAAGGCCTCTTCAATATGCATCGCACTTGGCTAGTGTAGGAGTCAGTATGCATCACACCTTGACCAAGGAGCACTCAGTATGGTCCAGTTTTGGCCAGTTCCAAGTGATTTTTCAGGTGGAACTTCTGGGAAATGATGTAATCAGTTGACCATGATCTTTTAGGATATGAAACAACACTTTTAGGGGTTAAAGAGCCCTTGGTTTATCGACATATATGATTGGGTTTGTAGTTCCCAAATATGTCTATAACAGTTGCCCCCTAAAGCATGAGGTCGTAAATCTTCTGATGTCGGGTGAAATGCTTTATCATGAGGATCCGAGGTATTTGAACTGGAAGGTGACCTGTATAAAATACAATACAATACATCATCATCATATTATTTTCATGATCTAGTTGAGGTGGGCATTCCCATGCTCAGATTTATAAATTCATTTTCATGTACATAGGACAGATAATTGTCTGTTATTGTAGACTGGTGATTCTTTGTATGTAGAGTCATCATCCCTTAGCTTGGATGATCATCTGTTGAGCTTCTGTGTACATCTGATATCTTTATATTCATGAATATATCGCAGCCCGGATGGATGAAACTAGATCTGGGGTCTTTAAACCCGTTCAATCTTTGCCTGATGTACAAGTCGATCCATGTGAAAAGATGTTCTGAAGTCGAACATGGAAATACATCACCTGATTACCAGCCAATGATGTAAGCTGTTAACATGCATGAGAGGAATCACCAATAATGATAATGACCCTACAGTACATTTCACGTGATGTGAATATATGATCTGATGTCAAACACCATGTAAAATCTTTCAGTTGAAGGCCATTGATGTAAACATGTCACCAGAAGTTAGAAACTTGCCATTGAGGCATGCAAGCTTCAAAATATTGAAAGGGTTGTTTCTAAGTCTACTTCTTGGATAATGAGCTGATGTCGACAAGAAGTGACTCGTCGTAGGAAGGCCTTAATGTATCCCACATCTACGACACGAAACGAAGCAAATGATTTTCTGGAGGTGAAAACGATCTGATGATACAAGGTTCAGGAATGACGGTCATGAAAAATGGAGGGTGGAGGTATTGCAGTGGATGAGGCATTAGCTGGGTGGTGAATTATCTGAATGACTTCTCTTAAACATATCGGCGACACTGAGATGGATTGGTAGCGTTAACCCCAAAAGACGGATGGTGTGGAGGACCAATGGTGATATGACTGGTGAACATAATAACCGAACTCGACTCAATCATGGTGATGGAGTGAAAGTGTCATGTTCAAGAGCGACCTGCTACCAATGAAGTTCTTCAACTTTTCTTCGCTTTTTCCCCAATCATTGTTGACCAGTACCTCTTTATTTTTGTCAAGCTTGAGGAGGATAACATATGCTTGTTCTATAATTTTCCCTTCGAGAAAACCTACCGCTATGTTTTAGTGAGTCTAGTGACAATGAAACTCGTTCTTGTCCTGGTAGACAAGTTTGTCACTATTGTTTTAACGAGTTTAACGACAAGGATAACTCGGTATTTTTCATGTTTTGAGAGTTTGAAAAGGGGTAAAAAGGAAACTCCATCAGTCCTTTTTCGTAGCATAATCCCTTAAGTCCGAAAAAGTAGAAAATAATATGAAAGGGATGACTTTTCGATTGTTTTAGCGAGCTGAAAAAGGCAAGTGATTGATCTTTTTGTGGGATGATCCCTTAGGTCCAAAAAGATTAAAATATAGAGGAGGGATGGTGCTTCCCCTTACTTTAACAAGACGGAAAGGCCATTAGCTTGGCAATATTTTCATATTTAACGAGTCTAAAAGGAGCTTAAAAGAAACTCGTTTTTGAGGAACGAGTGATGTTTTCGGGTAGAAATTGGTTCCAGGTAAGTTTGGAACTTCTCAAAACATGGCAGTGTGAAGAGGGTGGCTAACAGAATCACTCATCGTAGCTGTTCCTCAAAAGGGTAAACAATCAAGTGGAAGTGTATGATTGGCCAAAAGATTGGAGGTGATGGTAAGAACACAACCAAGGCTTAAAAGGCTAATAGCATGGCAATCAAAGAGGTCGTTTACTAAAGGCGGGTTTATTTTTTAATGAGCTTGAACCTTGCATTAACATATGCTCAGTGGCGGGTTTATTTTTTAACGAGCTTGAACCTTGCGGAAACATTGCTCATACCAATAGTTAAAGATGTCTCTCATTGGTAGGTTTATTTTTTAGTGAGCTTGAACTTTACTATAACATATGCTCATTCCCTTTTTATATAGGCTAGAAATGACCAAACTACAAAGCTAACTACACTGAAAGCTGAGGAACTACTGAGGTTAGGTAGGATAGTTTTGGTTTTTGTCTAGACAAAACACTTCCTTTGCTTCATCCGCGCGCTGCAGACAAAGGTGAATGGCGGTTAGACCAATCACCTAACCTAAGAAGTTGAAACTAAAAAGCTACAAAGCTAAAAATGCTAAAAAGCTAAAAAATGAAATTGGTCGCTTTTCACTTGCATAAAAAAGGTTTGCAGGCCCCTAGGTATTGAGAAAAGGAGAGTTTCCAGGTCACTGTATGGAAGTCCCTGCGGTTAGGTAGGATTGTTTCTGTCAGTGGTTAGACAAAACACTTCCTTGGTTTTGTCCATCGAAATAGACAAAGGTGAATGGTGTGAGCTTCCAATCACATAACCTATCGGGAAACCTATCTTTTCAGCTGGGTTCGCCTACCAAAATAGACCAGGGTGCATGCCCCCTAAGCTTCGTTACATTCACCGGACTACTTGCGGTAATTAGGTGGATGAAATGAAGGTTGAAGAGACATTCCTGATGCTAATAGACCACTTAGGGATGATGTTTGACTCGTAGCTGTGTTTGAACTGGGAAATGAAAGCTGGTCGATAAATTGTACCATTTTGCCTTCATGCGAGAAACACATCACTCGAAAGAGTGTGGAAACAATAGCTTCCATGCTATAAACATAGTCACGCCCAAGGATTAGATTGTACTATAATGGCCCTTGAACTACCATCACATTCAAGCAAACGGTTTTCCTTTTCAAAGTTATCGGCAACTTCAAAAGGATCCCTAACAGTCGACTGGTTCCTTTGTTAAAGGCTGACAAATTTTGTGTCTCAGGCAGAAGTGATGGCAAACCAAGCACTTTCCAAGCAGTTGAGGAAAAGACACTCATTGAAGCCCCTTCATCTATGATAGTGCTAGACATGATCATTTTGTAAACTTGTACTATGATCTGGAATGGTACATTAGATGGAAGGCGGGGTCTCGCTAGTTGATTCCAATCGAAGGAAATGACTAGACTGCTTGGAGGGGGTACCGGATAAACGGCTGGATGAACCCCTTGAACTGGGGGAGTTTCCTCCTATTGTAAAGGAATGGGTGGATTGCCTCCAAGTTCATCAGACTCTGTATTAACAAAAAGAATTTGGACAGTATTGTTCTCATTCTCTTTGGAAATTGTATTGTATGAAGGTGGACTTTCAGAAGGCAAGGCTGGGTCGACTGCCATCTTGACCTGTTGGCTTTGGTTTGGTACGGAATCATAAGGTTTACTTTCAATGATAGGTGCTTCAACCGATGATTGAGTTACATCAGTTGGGTTTTCAACTAACGATGGACTTGGTAAGAGTTTCTTGTATCTAGGTGGGAGTCACTGCAGCGAAGCAGGACGGTTATACAAGATAGTTTTGGCTTCGTCCAAAAAAGGACAACGGTGAAGAGCATGATCACCTTCACATAACCTACATGGAAATCTAACCTTTCCTTTCTGTCCATTGACTTCATTTTCACTAATTGATGGTGTGTTGTCAACATTGTCGCCAGAGGTTGACGACACCGTACGGTGCGAACGGGGAGACCATTCTCTCAAGATCCATAGAATGCAAGGACAATCTCGATGAAGGTGGTCTCCCTTGCAAATTATGCACGAAGATCTGTGCTTGGAAAGTTTGGTGTGCGGATTTTCACCAGATGACTCATGGTTGCCCCTTGCTTAGTCGACTTCTTCTTTTTCTTCTCCTTCCCTTTATTCTTCTTCTCAGCCACTTGGTTTTTAGTATCACTAGTTTCACCAAGTGAAGAGGAAGAAGGGGAGGCTGAAACAAGCGAAGTAGAAGGTGAAGGGACAACTTCAGTATCATCTGGTTGCTAATCCGATTGCTGAGGAATCACGGTATTTTGAACGACAGAGGTTGAGAATAGCCATACTGGCAGGCCATTTGTGATTCCTGGAAGGGACAATAACCGATATCTCCCCAAGAAGAGAAAGGACTAGGATTCCCCCCAAGAGGGGTTCCTTGATTGGTGGAATCCATTACCTCAACTTAAGATCAACGAAGGAGCGGGGATGTTATTCCAAATTAAATAAATTTTAATGACGCTTTGACACAACTTTGCTTTTTCAATTTTTAAGAGTCGAGAAAAAGCTAAAGATGACTCTAGTTGCCTTCGATTTTTAATGATCCTGAAGTGACAAGTGCTCAGATGGACCTTTTCTTTTAAGGATTCGAAAATGAACGAAAGTGACTATTTTGGAAATCTAGACAGAGGGATTGCCAAAACAATCGCAAAACTACAATATACAACTTGGTGGTAAATTAAAGAGAAATTACCAAGGACTTATGTACGACAGTCAATCTTCCTGAATGCTGTGTTCAGTGCATTGCGACAGATAGGGCGACAGACATGACTTTCTATGGATAAAGGATATAAGCCTATTGTGGTCTCCCAATATATACTCGACGATATGGGGAGCACAAGTCCGTACTAGCACTTGTCGTATCAAAGAGGAGGAATCACCCAACCTTTGATGAAAACGATAGTTACCAGGTTTTACGACGCCAGAATACGTCTCTAGCCTAGACCTCTAGATGTGTTGTGTTAGGTTCCAAAGTGTTGTTAAGTTCATTGAGATTTATTTTAGAGTTGATCTTGCCTAGAATTTTTCCTTTCAAGGTTCACCGAGTGATGTAGATGTAAAATTCCTAAATATGCAATCTAGAATGATAAACAGTCTTTTATTTTCTTTTAGCAATGAAAATTTAAGCTACTAAGGAAAGAAGATAACGATTCTTTCAATAGAGAGCAAAGAGCACACACTAAATGCACTTTTCCTAAATCATTTTTTGCACACAGTCTAAATGCAAATGCAATTGCATGTATTTGTTTTTCGTTCCCTTTAATGTGAAAATGCCAAAAAGGGAAACCAAGTACAGATCTGAAATATTTTCTTCAAATTGACACTTCGACAATTTCTTTTCAAAATGAAAGGAAGACTAAAATGACACTTTTTGATTTCGAATAGAAAACTTCTTTCGACACTGTAAATATTAACAATTCAAATCAAATACAATGCAAAAGTACAATCGATTATCTAGAAGAGGAAGACTTTACGGCACTCTTCTTTTTTACTCAAAATGTTAGTTATGACACTTCTTTGCATCAAAAATGACAGTTCGATTAAGCTACTTTTGACAAAGAAGGACTGTAAATGACAGATAAATACATAAAAACATTTACAAATCCCTATCAATGGAGGCTGAACAATGTAAGAGAAAGAGGATTTAGCAGTGAGATAGTGAGCATAAGCAGCAAAGCAACTGAATAGAGCTGAAAACAAGGAGGAAAAAACCAAATTTCAAAGGGAGAAATAGTATCACTCAGTCATCGCACCTGTGCTTCAGGAAAACAAGAATGCATCTCACCTACTACACACTGGAGGTTCGATGCATACAGGCTTCCAGTTACAGACAATGCGATGGGCCAGTGAGTGAAACTGAGTTGGGTTTTTGCTCAAAATTTGCAGCTAAGTTCAGTGATTTAGGCTAAGTTATGATAGATAGTAAAAAAAAAGTACAGGAGTATGATCTTATGAGGTTATTGAGTTACCAAAAGGGCGTTTAGAATGCTTGTAAGTTAGAGGTTCAGTTATAAACTAACTCGGAGATTGATTGAAGCAACATTCATCTACTTTGCAAGTGCATAGCAAAATCAGTTCGAAGGCTATCTGGCTAACTTCAGGGTTTGTCTATAGTTTATAAATCAAATAATAATAACAAATAAACAAACTATTCGATCCCCAGTGGAGTCACCATTTTGTTTCCGGGAAAACTAGTGTATTTTCGATCTGCTAGTCCCACTAAGATGGGTAGCTATCTTAAAAACAAACAATCAAAGCACTTTGCGATTTCCTTTATGTATGATAGATAAGAGAGAAGCAAAGGGGGCCAGCCTGGATCTTCCGCTTGACTCGTTGCTTGATTTCTCTCTCCCTTGATGGAATTTGCAACTCTTCTCCTATTTGTCTTGCTTCAGAGAATACCTGTAGAGACAAAGTAACAAAACACCATCAAAGCATCTTGATATATAATACCATAAACAATGCATAATCAGAAATACATTGACCATGCAATTGCATTCACAAATACACGATTATATGGAGGAAAACTCAAATAACTTTATTAATAGTAGAAGAGAGGATTACAACCCAGCTGTCTGATCCAACATCATCCTCTCAACATCAAAGTCATCTTCACCCCATGAAAAACAAGATCACCCAACAATACAATGCTTCTTCTCAAAGACAAACTAACATCACTTCTCTACAAATTACAAAATTCTAGCCTCTAGATCTCTCAGATGAGGGATCCATTTATAGATGTTTGAAGAGGTGTGAGTCATCTCCAGGTTTTTGATCAGTGTCATTCCACTTGTAGTTCTTAGTTCCACTTGGAGATTTTCTGGATCTCTTACTCATCCCTGGACGAATTTAGAGAGGCAAGTGTCACAAAGGAAGTTTCTAGAAGATTCCATGAGCATCCACTTAGAAAACTGCCTCAGACATTTGTCCATTCTCACTCATCGCACCCCATAGAAGGCCTCTTCAGTATGCATTGCACCTGGCTAGTGTAGAAATCAGTATGCATCGCACCTTGAACAAGGAGCAGTCAGTATGGTCCAGTTTTGGCCAGTTCTAAGTGGTTTTTCAGGTGGAACTTTTGGGAAATGATGTAATCAGTTGAACATGATATTTTAGGATATGAAACAACACTTTTAGGGGTTAAAGAGCCCTTGGTTTATCGAAATATATGATTCGGGTTGCAGTGCCCAAATATGTATATAACACTCATGTGAAGTACCTCTCATCTGGACAATGAGTTGAGAAAATTGGATAGGGACCATAGCACTACCGGTGGATGCATCGTGTATTGCCATACTCCCTATGTGTAGGATGGATGATGTTTCTTCAACTTGATCACTTGGGATCAAGTCTGATTCCAGTTCACGAATTGGTTATTTGGACTAAATTTTGTTAGGGGAGAGTGGTAAGGTATTGTGACTCACTCTCAATCAATTCTTCTTCATTATTACATCATGGTTCAACAAAGAAAAACAAAGATGATAGAGATGATACATGATGACAGGATGGAATGATGATTGATGATTGATGATGAATTAGTAGGTGGAATTATCCCTAGTTGAGAGGGAGTGTTAAAATTGGAAACTAGGGACAAATTCCACTTTGGAAAACTCCTTTGGGAAATATTATTATAAAATTGAACTTCTCTTTTCGAGAGGAACAAAATTGATCTAAATATCGCCAAATTTGGAGAAGAAAAAGTGTGCTTTTGAATTTATGTTTCTCTCATGTAAATTATCAAGGTCAACCTCTTCCATGTGTCGACTCAATCAGACCAAAAGTTAAGTCTCTTCATCTCCACCTAATTGTACATATATATAAGCCTTCTCCCTCATTGGAGATCATCAAAGGGATTGGATCTATGTTTGAGGTAGCCAAAGTCTTCAAGGAGGTTGAAGGATGGGCATCTTTTGGGTTAATTTATGCTCTAGGGCCAAGACTCTCTTTGATGGACAGTCGTAGGCCTGGAAAAGTTTGTATGGGCTATCTTACCATTGCATATTCATGTTAGGGAGTAGAATGACTAACCAAGTTAGTTTCTGGTCTTTTCTTTGGATAATATGAAGGAGAAACCCTCTCCTTATGAGGCCTCATATCTGTCCTCTTATTTCAGAAAGGGCTAATGTATATATCCCAAGTAAAGGAGGCCAAGATGCCTCACATGATCAATGACTTACACTAAAGGAAGCTACTTGCATATTAAGGTTAGTTGTAGTCACGAGGAAGTGTTTTGGATGGATGAAAATGATCCTTATGCAACCCTAACCACACTCAGTATTTTGATGGATGAAAGTATGCAACCGTAACCAAACTTATCCTTTTCGGTTGTCTCCAGTTCATGCTAAGATTACAGTTTTGAGTAGAACACTCATTGTTTAAGGGTTGTTATGTCTAGATATTTAGATTGACATGTCAGTATTGACTTTATATCTTTGTACTTTATCTCTCTCTCTTTCTCTGTTGAACATTTGATGATTTATAATAAGAAGAATTGATTAAGGGTTTTCCCCATCTTGGGTTTTTTCCTTGGCTTGAGCCATATCTTGTGTACTCTTGTCTTGGATTGTCTTCTACATCCTTTATCTATGTTCTTTCTTCAGTTATAATGATGCTAATTATTTCTTATGTAATTGTTAATGAAAATTGGGCTATATGAATCTCTGAAGTAACTGTCTCATGATTAGAACATGTTGACTCAAAATTAACACAAGAGGAGTGACCTTTCATCTCCCCTTGACTCTTAGACTACCCTCATGACTCTTGGACTTCTCATATGTCATTTGGACCTATATATATGACATTTGGATTTCTATACAACTCTTTTGTCGATATATGACTTTGTGACTCTTCATGTCCCACATATGACTCTTGGACTTCGACACATTACATTTTGTCCTTTTCTTTAGAATACATCATTACATTTCACATGATGATGTGGCATGACACATGGACACACATTGACTATTATGATGACACTTGTATAAGTTACAACTTGACAATGATGACATGGAATTAACGATGAGGTGGCAACGCCAAGTTGTCTTCCATACTGCTTCATCTTGTATTCTTGATGGTATCTCTAATATATGTTTAATCTTCATGAAAGATCCACTTTTTTAGTTATCTTCATACTCCAAAGGTTCTTGGATGAGATTTGGAGTCCTATGAATCATCATGCAATGTCTTCTTTTTGACTTTTTTCAAGCTCGAGGCTTTAAGGTGCACTTGTGTGCTCAAGCAAGAGAGAGAGAGAGAGCTCAAGGGTGCAAGGCACAAGTCCGAAGCATGAGGAAAGTTAATTGTGGGTTTGGGGCATGCCCATGTACTCAAAGGGACTAAGAAGGGCACAAGGGAACACAACAAAGGAACGAAGGGTTTAAGCTTGAGCCTTCCCTGTGCGCTAGTGCGCTTAAGAGGAACTAGGAGGCGGTAGGCCGCATAATCGAAGCACAAAGGAGAAATAATTCATTCATTTAGGGTGCGCTCATGTGCTCAAGAAGGGCACAATTCTTTGAGTAAAGGAGTGTGCTCAAATGAAGGCTTCAGACTTTAAGACTGTGCCATGAAATCTAAGGGAAGAGGGAAGGGTGAAGGGTTCAAGCTTCATGATTGTGCCATGCACTTTAAGGGTAGAGGGAGGGATGAAGGTTTCGAGCTTCAAGGTTGTGCAATGCACTCATGCTTCAAGACTGTGCCATGCACTTTTTAAGAGAAAAAAGGTCCTTTCTTTTTGGAAGTCTGTGTTGTTGTTCAGAAGTGCACTTCATTGTTTCGAAGTGTGCTTCATTATTCTGAAGTGTGCTTCATTATTTTAAAGTGCATTAAAATTGCCCTTGTTCTTCTGAAGTGCCCATTTCTCTTCAACAATTGTTGCATGTTCATCTAGAATGCACTTTTCACTGAGGGAGGCAACAAAAGGCTAGGTCACTTATCCTAGAAAGTACTAATGCACTATGAGAGGGAGGAGACCTTAGAAAAGATTTAGTGCACAAGTATGGGAGGAAAATATACATTAATGAGGCTAATGAATAAGCTATGCTCATAACCTAGTAAGAGGGCTAATTCCTTTACAACTTGCATTGAGCAGGAGGACCAAGAAGAGTTCCCAAAATGGCTAAATGTGGGACCATCATAGTAGGAGAAAGAAATGCATCCTAACATGACACAAACATGGACCACAAACACAAATTCCATCAATACAAGCCAACATAATGCACATGAATCATAAACAACAATCATAACTTGAAACAACAAAAAAGAGACACCTATTTCTAAGTGCAACAGTTGAAACGACACATTACAACACTTAGAACACAAGTTACAACAAAAGTGTCGACTAAGACAAAAATGTGCGCTAAGCTGTGTGAATGTGCCTAACACATATTCTAATGATATGTAAGACCATCTCATGCAAAGGAGTGCGCCATAACTAACTTTGGTGATGTGCGAAGGTATGACACATGTAGGAGTGAAGACAACAAAAGTGAAACGTGCATTAGTCAGAAAACATGAAGACAACACTTGAAAAACATGAATGACCTTGAAACTGACACATTCCAGAGTGAAGATAACATTAAAATGACACTTATTAAAGTTAAATTGAGCAAAAGCAACAACCGCGAAAGTAAAAGTGACACTTTTGAAAGAAAAAGTGTGCAAAAGACGACAATTGAGAAAACTCACTAAAACAGGGGTACAATCACAACCAAAGTGAGGGGGGACTGTCAACAAAAGTGTGCACTGACTGTCAACATGATATCAACATTGCACGGGAACTCCCTTGATGGATGGTTCTATGTTTTTTTAATCTTGCATAAATAAAGTGCGCTAATGAGTTCAACCAGGACTATGCATGTGTATGGAAGTGGGTTTGAAAGTTAGAACTTGAGAAGAAGACTTGAATGCTTTACAAAATGATAACCATTGAGTGATAAATTTTAATATCCTCAGTAGGCTCCAAAATTAAAATGTAAGCAAAATTTTGGAGGGTGTTGATCATAGCATCAACACTTGGCGACACACTAGTAGGAATCCAACTTCTCTGTTGAGGTTTAGTCTTTTAGGAAGTATTGATTCATCTATAGGATTAAATTGGTTTCCCTACTTAATTTTGTTAGAGATATAGTACCCTCCATTCCCTTATTCGATTAAAAACATATCAAGGATTTCCAAATCACAATTGTTTCGATCTAGGAAAGGGTAATATATAACTATGAGTTTAAGATAGTCAGAGTATGAGTTTTCATCTCTAGTGTTGCTCTACTACCAGCATGCTTGGAAAGTACTGCAACAGAGTCACTACAAGAGCAAAAGCATTGCTTCGCTTCCAGTGATCTTGAATAATAGTCCAACGAAGTCACTTGCTTCACCTCCCCGCACAAGAAACCTTTCTCTTATTTCACCCTTTATTTATTTATTTAATAAGATTGTGCTAGAAAATTATTTATTTCACAAGTGGAAGAGGGATCTCGACTTATTGAGAGCAGGAGAGGTTGTTCCTTCAAATAAGGTAATATAGACCTCTAATGTTGGTTTGGTTGCCAATTGATTTTCCCCTTACCTTTCTCTATTTAATTGGATCATCAAGGAAAACACTATTTACTTACAATGCCAAGTTGAGGAATGAGGATCCTAGAATAGATAAGAGATTTATATTTTGACCAAAGGATTTTCATTCAAGTGTATCGTATTTTCTATTCAGACATAGTTAACATTAAAGATATTTAAAACCAAATAGAGAAGAGGCAACACATTGGCCAAGCATTGTTTTCCATCACAATTTCCCTTTTCAATTTCTGCCACATTGTCTTTTGAGACAAACAGGTGCATATTTCATGCAAGGTCTTATTAAAAAAAACATGGAATAAAAACATAACGAAACCAGAACAAGAAGAAAATGGAGGTTGAACATAAGGGAAACATGCAAGACATAAACTACAAAAACAAAACAAATACAAAGACTAGATGGAGAGCAGGATAGAGGGTGGATGCAATCCAAGGGAAGCTAAATGCAACTAAGCCTACTCCTAAACTAATCAACTAGAAGGTCAAGGCTAAGTGTAATAATATTTCCAATGTAGCCATCTTCATTCCTGACTTGCAACCACAAAGATACGAGCAATTAAAAGGAATATAAATTAATGTGAGGTAGAAAAGATAAGAACTTGGAAAACTTTCATAACTGACTAAAGGTGTTTCTTATTAACAAAAGAATTTTACATACTAACCAGTTTGATCCAGTTTTTAAATTTACCTTGTTGTTTGAAATGTCGATCATACAAACCTTGCAGGCTTCTTGTGAATACTTATTCATCTAAGTTTTCAGTTCTTGCAAACATCAGAAAATATCGTAACTTGTTATTTGCAATGGAGTTTTCCAGGAAATACTGCTATAACCATTCAACAATTATATCATGACATTCATAACAACCATTCAAATCATAAAGAGAATCTCCAGTATAATGATCAAATTAGTCGATTAACATATAATATTCTTGATCCTTTATCAGTTCCCTTTGTATCCAACTACATGCAAAGTCAACAATAAGAAATCTTAGGGCATTCAAAACAATTCTTAACATTATGAATCCAGAAAACCAATCAAGAAACTGAACTGACAAGAGATTAGAAAGATGTGTCAAATCAAACCCAATACTTATACCAACACAAGGGTTTTTGTCAGCAAAATGATTGAAGCAATTGTAATTACTCCAGAAAAAATAAATTTTCCATGGAGATGATTAGCTTCATAATATGCACAAAAGAGATAATAAGAAGATCATATTCCGAAGAGTTTAACAAGGAAAAATTCTTCAACCCAGAATGATATTTATGTCAATCATCAAAATGACATGCCTTAAAACTATAAGGATCTGTGAAATATGTGCTCTCCAACCCTTGGTATAGTTGAAGGGGTTGACATGAAAAAGAACTAATCAAACAAGAACCTTTCATTTGATTAGAAATTCTATCCTGAATATCCACTTGAAAATATTGAAAGACTTTTAAGAATGAACTCATAACCGGTGTATGAATTTTATGGAAAATATCATGCGCAAAATCTGGATCCAACTTAGTTCGGAGATATAAACAGGATTGCAAGGACATGACATAACCCTTAACAGGGGTTGGAGTGCCTCGACTCCCTGACAGGACCCATAACTTTCTGATGGTGGATCATCAAATTTGGGTGGCTTAGAAACATCAATAGGTAGACATGTACCACTATCATATGATATATTAATGAAAACACTGTCAATGCCACTCGTTTGATCAACTTTAGGACTAAGAGTATTAGACTCTTGATGGATAGAAAATTGAGATACATCATTTTGAAAAATCCCTTGATCATTCAGAGTTGGAACATATTCCACCTGAATTACAAAAGATTTACAGTTGAATAGATCATGAATAATAGATTTAAACTTTTTATCCTCTGATTGTAGTATCACACCATCTTGTACCTAATTGCAACCATGATCAGCCAAATAAAGATTGAAAGTATTTATGGGGGACGCTGGTGTGACAAACTTATCAAACATATTAGAGTACAATGAATAATGTGATAGAGGTGAAGAAGGATTGAAAGACTTGGGAGGAGGAGCAACATTTGTACTTAAATCAGATTGAACTTGAAAGAAAAATGGATCAACATCATTATCATCAGTGTAATGGTCAAAGATAGGCATATCAATATGACACTCATATTTACTAGGATCTTCCAAAGATTCAAAAATCTGACAACTTACCACTTTAGATTTGTCATCCAAGGATGTATGAATTAAAGAAGATTCAAGATCATTTTAAATTAAAAGAGCATCCCAATTTACAAATACAGTTTGTAAACTGTGAGAGACATATTCTAAATCGGTACCTTGAAAATCCAGGTCCTCAGAAGAAGAGAAGATATCATATTATACACTTAAATGTTCACCACCATATGTGTTAATGGAAACAGGGATGTCATGGTGATGGTTATCGAAAGTATTAACTTGGATGAGAGGTTCAGTGTCATTTGATAGGTTATCAAGGTTATAAGATCATAAATTAGCTGGAAAGGAAATATTATCATATTTAAAGAGGGAGGAAAGATAAGGCATACCATCAACACTTTGCTCCTCTACATGTGAAATACAACTACCTTGTTCTTGATTACCTCTTGAAACAATAGGTTGAACATCATTATGTTTTGAAGTAGGTGAAACAAGCAGATCATGAAACAAGAAATCATGAAACATGGATGATGGAGGTTAAAGGGTATCATAAATTAAATCAAATTCAAGACTTGAATTATGCATATTGATGCGATCTTGAAAACCAAAGGAATGAGTTTTCATTTTAAGCTCTATAAAATTATTGAACCATTCCAAGTTTTCCTTACTAGGATGTGGATCATAAGAATTGGATGGAGGGTGAATGGACAACCGTTTGATTTTCAAATTTCCCAACTTTAACATCATCACTAGGAGTTGCAGATCATTAGGAGTTGCAGTAGCAAATGTGGTGAAGCTTCTGAGCCAATTGCAGTAGTTGTCTATACACACTGCTTCTTCCAATCAGGTTGCACCGTCTACTACTCCACCTTCTCAACCTTCTTCCGTAAACGCCGTCAATCTTCTAACCCCAAAGGAAATCAAAATTTTGATCGGAAGAAGAAGGGACGAGGTAAAAAGAAGAATCAAGATGGGAAGGCTAATGTGAATAAGCCCGACAATAATGTTGGTGAGGGTGGAAAAGAGTCTAAGAAGAAAGTTAAGATTCCATGCAAGTTATGCAGTGCAGACCATTTGACTCATCTCTACCAAAAAATTCAAGATGTTTAGCGCTTGTTAGTGTAGCAAGGGTCTTCTAGTTCCCAAGCTGTCTTAACTAACCCTTTCCTCCAAGGGCAGCAATCGCTTGCTGGCATAAATTCTAACCTTGGTACCTCTATAGGGGGCAACCAGGAGGGGGACAATTCCTCAAATGTTTTCATGATGGGTTCTCACGTCAATGTGGCCACACGGTCACGTGATTATGGTGAAGCTGAAACATCCAAGGATAAATATGTTCCCAGAACTATGGATCCACTTCACATTGAGTGACCCTGTTTCAAGTCTATACCTTGGATATCGAAAGGTTCCGCCAAACGCGCGACTATCAACCCTAATGCTAGGGCAGCCCAAAACTACTCCATTGTAGAAGATTTGGATCAAAGTCCATGCACTATGTCTGCTTTAGAGGTACTCCAGTCATGTCCAGCTCAACGAAGTGCTTTGATTTCAGCAATGGGGGCAGTTGATCCAAACAATTCTTTAGTGCTCACTTTTGACATGCTCAATGTCAAAAAGAGACTTCCTCATCATATGGCTTTTCAAATAAAGTCTACTTACCAGAAAACTAACATTTTTTGAACAATTATAGATGAGGGAGCTTCCACATGTGTAATGTCTATGTCATGTTGGAAGGCCATTGGATCGCCTTCAGTTGTTCCTTCACCCACACTCTTGACAACATTTGACGACCATTCTTATAGGCAAAATGGGATTATCCTGGCCTTTCCTATATGTGTTGGAGGAAAGATCGTTAATATCGAAGTATAAATAGTTGATGCCAACCTAGATTACAATCACCTCTTAGGACAAAATTGGATTTATGAAATGGATGCCGTCGTTTCGACTCTTTTTCGAGTCCTTTGTTTTCCTCATGAGGGGAAAATTGTTAAGGTTGATCAATTGGATTATTCTCTAGTTGACCCTCATGCAAATTTGGATTCTACTGTTCCATTGGTGGATAATCCCCATCAACCTATCGAGAATCTAGGAGTTGGGATGTATTCTTCATTGATGGGTACATTTGATCTTCCCACTCCTATAGCTAGAATCAATGTCATTTCATCCTCCAAAGAGTCTTCATGGGAAAAGTTCTTGCGGACTCGTTATTTTTCAGACCCTAGAACCTTGCCTTCACCTGCAACCACATTAGGTGAAGGACAAGCTGGTGGAATGGCATTCCCTATGTCTGCAACAGAGCTTAGATATCAGTCTAGCGCTAACTCTACAGACGACCATCCTACTCCTTTTTTAGAGGAAGAGTTAGATGGTGAGGTGGCCCTAGATTGGACCCTTGACTCTACTTCTGCTATGGATTGCCTAGATACGGTTTTACCATCTGAGGAAGCAATCTTAGAAGAAATGATGGGTGTAGATCGACCTTGGGAAGAATTACACCATCGTTCATATTTTCTTGCCCCATTGCAAGAAGTCGAATCCAGGTTCTCCAATCTGATTACTAGCGATGTTTGTATGGTTTCAAATCCTTTGGCTCCAACACACGTCTGTACCGAAGGTAACATGTCGGTCATTTCAAAAATCGTATCGATAAACATCTCTAGGAACCCTAATATGATAGAAAGTGTCTTCATCGGAGCCGAGAGTTCCCCTGAAGAGATTCAAATTTACATCAACCTCTTTAAAGTGTTTCAGGATATCTTTTGTTGGAAATAATACTGAGAGGGGGGGGTGAATCAATATTATCAAATCAATATAACTTTTTCATTTCCATATTCAGATTCGTATACGCTACTTTAGTTAAGGAAAACCGCGTGTATACGCAACTGTGTGAAAAGCAAAAAGCGTATATCCAGTAAACTTATAATTTAGTTAGTTGCTTCTTAATGAGTGCATCAGAATATTATTAACCATATGAACAGTAAACAGGAGCAGTAAAACAGAACAAATCATCACACACATGAACACATGTAAGGTGGAAACCCAATGTGGGTGAAAACCACCTGCTGCAATTCGTTTCTATCTTCTTTTAATTAGAAACTTCTTTTTACAATGATTCTGTACTGGTGCAGTCTTATACCAATATTCAAGCTGCTACCTGCAGAAGGCTATAACCTTCTCTCGTTCTCCAGCTTCTCCTGGAAGGGAGCTACAACGCCCTTAGCTCTTGTACTAGCTGAGGTGCTAGTACATAGGTGCTGACCTACAGAAGGCTACAACCTTCTCTTTTCTTTCAGGGACCACGTTTCATAAATTTTCAGACTGGATCCATGAATAACATCAATCAAACATCAAGTATATCTGTATCAACTAATCTCCTTTGTACAAACCAATACTGAATCAACCAATCACTTCTCAAAATGATGTAACCAGAAAATAGTAACAGTAACCAGACACCAATTCTGAACCCAGAACACTGCAGTAATAAACAGAAGTAGCTAAAACATATTTCATTAGATGTACACTACTTCAATATGTAGAACCCTGCGTACATACGCAGCTGTATTAAGGCCAACCAGCGTATACGTTGTCTTCACTTGCTGAACCTGCGTGTATACACGCCTCTGATGTGCCAAACCTACGTACATATCTATAAAAGATATTTTACCCTTTTCACTTAATCAAACATCAGTTATACCCAGATTATCAAATTTATATGTCTAATCATGCGCCAATTATAACAAATCAAAAATCACACAATGATACTACTATTCAAGCCTTAAGATCTCGACCCATCAATAGAACTTATCCATCTTTTAGCGCTCAGGTTCTTCCTTGGTTCAGATTCAGCAATGTACCATAACACAATTTTAGATCTTGCTCTTCATAAGATATTCGATACTTTTGTTCATACCTTTGCCTAATGATCTCCTTCCCTTTTTATAGTCTTAGGCCTTACTCAATACCATGATCTAAAACCATTTAGAACCAATACTAGGGACCCAATACCTGGGTACAACACTTCGGATGCAATACCAAGGTCCAAAACCATAGGTTCAAATATAACGGACTAAATACCATGGACCAAAAATTAGTTTTCTGATATGTAAAAAATTAGTTAATTTTAGGTTATTGTTTAATTTTAGGTTTAGTTAGATGAAAGGACAGGATCATAAGATCATGACCTTTCCCAAAGGGTGCCCATGGCGGTATATAAGCCAGGCAACCCATTGTAAACAGTCATCATCAGTATTTCATCATTTTTAATAAATATTTATTTATATATATTCCGCGTATCAAAATTTACTGTTTCACTGGTATCAGAGCGAGTTCACTCCTCGGGCTCTATTTGTCTGCTGCCATCGATTTCTTTCTGTTGCCACGGTTCCTTCATTCATTTAATTCCATTGGCCAACTGTGCAACCACACCAATCTTCCAATCGTCTGCTGCCCACCGCATCTGCACTCCACTGTTTCCATTCGACTGTTATTTACTATCCCCGCTGTCCGTTGTTAACACGGTTCCGAGTGCTCCACTACTCCGTCGTATCCCTGCTGTTGTCTAATACCCCGTCCACTGTGCACTGTATCTTATTAATTTGTTCTCCGCCACTTCCTTGACATCGTGCCTGCACTTTGCCTGGGTGTCATAAGAGTGTGCCAGTGTCTGTGGGAACATCGGCTGAAGGCGACGTCGTAAGCGGAAAAATATAATTATACAGACAAAACCCTGGTCGCTTGAAGCAGTCTCTCATCCATCGGTGCCCTGTCCATTTTACGCGGTCTGAAATATCCACTGTCGCTGACTATCCATTTATGCGATCTGAGATATCCACTGTCGCTGTTCTATCACTGACCTATGGTGATATACGCTCGGTCAAAATTGAATGTGACGGTTCAACGAAACCGTGACTAACTGTAACATAAATAATATTATATATATATAATATATATATATATATATATATAATATATATATATATAATATATATTATATATAGATATATAAAAAGTTATATAATATATTATAAATTTTTATAACATCATAACTTTAATTTATTTAGTTATTAAGTTTATTATATATATTATATATATAACAGTTAATTTATTAATTAAAATTATTTTAATTAATTAAAAAAGTTATATATATATATATATATAAATATATATATAAATATATAAGTTAATTTAATTAATTAACAAGTTATATGTAATAAAATTTATTTTAAGATAAATAAATAAAAAAAAAAGAGAGGGAAAACCCTTAAGCTAGCAGATAAATACACGCCCTCGCAAACTCGCTCGATGTCGACAATGACAATGGCGAATTTCCAAAAAAAATTGGTTGACGCAGAGCATAAGATAAATAACAACCACGACGAGGTCAATAAAAAGCTTGAGGAGCAAGCAAACAAAATAAAAAATCTTCAAGATACGACAAATCGAATAGAGATAAAAATGGAAAGTCAACACGTCCAAACAGAAGTAAGCATCAAAGAGGTCTTAACAATGCTGAAACTTCTGTTAAAAAGTCAACTTGTACACCCGAAGAGCTACTAAAAGAGAGTGAAGAGAATCAAGAACACCTCTCATCAGATTCAACAAAGTCAACAGATTCTCATGAAAAGGTTGAATTCCCAAAAAAATCAGCGACACCCCACCAAGAAGCAAGTAACACAACCTTTACAAACAAGCAACTTTGGGATACCCTCACTAATCAACACCCCTTTTTTGCTCAACCATTAGCCACATACCAAAGGAGGGCAAAGGTCGAGATGCCTAAATTCGATGGAAATGAGAAAAACAATGTTGCATGGATAAATAAAGCAGAAGAATACTTTGAGATATATGACATCACTGACGATGACGAAAAACTCAGACATGCATCTATGAAAATGGAAGGAAAAGCATACAACTGGTATATGTGGTGGAAAAAAACAACACACGTCATTAGCTGGAGAAAATTTAAAGATGCATTTTTTAAAAGATTCCAAGGTGTAAGAGAAGAAGAATTCTTTTCAAAACTCATCAAGTTACGACAAAAAGGAAGTGTGGACGAATACACTGAAGAATGGGAGACCTTAGTAACACGAGTACCTGGGTTATCAGAATCTCGTTTGATTCAATCATACGTCTCAGGACTTAAATCCCATTTACAAGCAGAACTTGAGATGCATGCCATTACATCAATAGAAGTAGCAAGACGAAAAGCAAAAACAGCCGAAAAGAAATCCGAACCAATATTTTGGTCAAAAGTGGAAAAAACATATTCAAGACGAAGGATGCCTCAGTATATGGACTCTAATAATACAAGATACGTTCCACCACATCGTCGTGAAGATGAAAAATCTAATGTGGAAATGCAAAGGATAAAAGAGGGTAAATGTAAAAGCTGTGGTGAGAAGTGGGACCCCAAACATAGATGTGCTAAAGGAAAAGAACCAAAGAACCTATATAATTGTGAAGCAACCAATGATTCAAACAGTGAAGATTATGACATAGAAGAAACAGAAGACGCCCTAGAATTCTCACCAAAATTAGATGATGGAAGTACTCCGCAAGTGTCATTATCAGCCATGACAGGTATATCACAACCTCAGACCTTAAAGTTAAAAGGACACATAAAGAAGAAAAACGTAGTGGTTCTCATCGACTTTGGAAGCACACACAATTTTCTAGATGCGATTGTGGCCAAGAAACTCAATATCTTTTCATTTCCTTACCAAACATGAAAGTGATGATAGCTAACGGTAAGAAGATTGAAAAGGTGGGGAAATGCCATAAGGTCAATTTGCAGATTCAAGACTTTAAATTAGAGTCTCCATTATTCACGGTACCATTAGGAGGAGTAGATGTAGTCTTAGGCATCCAATGGCTACGAACTTTAGATACTTATGCTGCCAACCATCAAGTACAATTTATAAAATTCAAATGGGGAGGTCAGAAGTACAAACTACATGGATTCTAAGCACCAGAAAATCATGTTGTGTCATCATCTCAGACAATGAAGCTGAGTCGAAGAAGAGCACCTACTTATGCAGTACAATGTCATCGATTAGAAATGTTATCTGCAAATATGACCAAAGAAGAGTCACCAGAGATGCAAGATCTAATTCAAAAGCATGAAAAAGTATTTCAAGACCGACCTATGAAGATGCCGCCTAGTAGGGAAATTGAGCATAGAATAGAAGTTAAGGCAGGGTCAGACCTTGTCAACATCAAGCCATACCGATATCCACATCTCCAAAAAACGGAAATTGAGAGATTAATCCAAGACCTTTTTCAGTGTGTGACTTTGATCATTTTGGAATATATAATCAAGTGGAAAGACTTACCGAAGAAGACGCTTCATGGGAGAATGAAGCATTTTGTCAACAACATCCGTCCTTGCGTATGCTTTGAGGACAAAGCATTCTTTCGAGAGGAAGGCAATGTTATGTAAAAAATTAGTTAATTTTAGGTTATTGTTTAATTTTAGGTTTAGTTAGACGAAAGGGCACGATCATAAGATCATGCCCTTTCTCAAAGGGTGCCCATGGCGGTATATAAGCCAGGCAAGCCATTGTAAACAATTGTCATTGGTATTTCATCATTTTTAATAAATATTTATTTATATATATTCTACGTATCAAAATTTACTGTTTAATTTTCCCACATGTACGTGCTTTTATCTACATGAAAGTGCGTGCATACGTATACGCGCCTTTTGATTGCCTAACCCACATGTACACACGACTTGGTTAAGAGGAACCTGTGTATATCTCTTTTTCTTTTATTCTGAGAGCCTGAACTAAGATCTTCCATCTGAGTGAGTTGCCATCAAGGACAACACCTGTGACATATTTGCTTGGTCTTATGAAGAAATGTCTGGTATTTATCCATCCATCATTCAACATGAAATCAAGACGTATGAAAACACTAAGCTGATTCGTCAGAAGCTTCGGCCGGTCAATCTTAGGAAAGTAGCAACTATCTAGGCTGAAGTAGAAAAGCTGCTCAAGGCGGGTTTCATATACCCCATTCCTCTAACGGATTGGGTTTCTAATCTAGTCCCGGTTGATAAAAAACAAGGAACGATCCGTGTATGCATTGATTTAGGGATTTGAACAAATCTTGTCTGAAAGATAATTACCCCACATAGTTTATTGATCAGATAGTTGATGAATGTGCGGGTAATGAGATTTTTTCCTTCATGGATGGATTCTCCAGTTATAATCAAATATCTATCCATCCAAAAGACCAGCATAAGACAACTTTCATATGTCCCTAGGGTACCTTTGCATACAAAAAGATGCCTTTTGGTCTTAAAAATGTTGGAGCTACATTCCAGTGGGCCATGTCATATGCTTTCCATGACACCAGGCATGTCATCAAAGCATACTTGGATGATTTAGCTGCTCATTCTCGAAAGAGAATCGATCATCCTAGTGAACTTCGGTTGGTTTTCGAGCGATGTCGTTTTTACAACATTCGGTTGAATCCAAATAAGCGCATTTTCACGGTTACATCTAATCGGTTGTTAGGGTTCATTGTGTCAACTGAAGGGATTTGAGTTGATCCCTTCAAGGTGGAGGCAATAGTTCATTTGCCTCCCCCATCTTCCATCCGAAAACTTCAAAGTCTTCAAGGGAAGACAAATTTCTTGAGACGGTTTATAGCAAACTATGCTGAGATAACTAAAGGGTTTGTGCGTTTGCTCAAGAAAGGAGTTCCATTTTTATGGGATGACTTTGCGCAATGATCTTTTGATGCCTTGAAGCAAGCATTAATCTCTGCCCCGCTTTTGAGTCCACCAGATTATGGTAGAGATTTCCTTTTATATCTTGCAGCCGCAGAATCAACCATAGGTATGGTTCTGGTTCAGGAAGATGATGCTCTCATGGAGCATGTGATTTACTACTTGAGTTGAGGCTCGGTAGGTCCTGAACTATGCTATTCTTCGGTTGAGAAATTAGCCTTGGCAGATGTTCATGCTATCCAGCGGCTTCGCCATTATATTATGTTATGCAAAACTTTTGTCTTAGCGACAGTCAATCCTTCCAATTTGTCCTTAGTAGGCGAGTGATTGGGGGCAAATAAAATCGATTGATTGTTATTTTACAAGAATTCGATCTCGTGTTATTGTCGGCCAAGTCTAAGAAATCTTTGGTTTTCACAGAATTAATTTCCGAGTTGCCTTGTGGAGAAGATAATGTTTATGAGGAAAGTTTCCCCAATGAACATCTATTCCTCATCTCTTCACAAGTTCCCTGGTATGGAGATATCATAATCTATCTCTAGACTTCGAAGTTCCCTCCTTCTTCCTCCAAGGATGAACGTCGAAAATTACGTCACCTGGCTAAAAACGATGTCATCATTGGTGATACATTATATCGCCGAGGGGTTGATTCAATCCTTAGGCATTTTTTAACCTTAGAGGAAGCAAAGTATGTGCTTAATGATTGCCACAATGGAGCTTGTGGTGGTCTTCTTTCAGGGCTTGCTACAGCCTAGAAAATCTTGCGTGTCAACTACTTTTGGCCTTCACTTTTCAAAGATTGTATTGAAGCGATTAAACGTTACCACCCTTGTCAAGTCTATACTCGGAAGATACGCGCACATCCAACTCCTATTTTCCCTGTTATCACTGTCGGTCCTTTTACAAAGTGGGGTATTGACTTTACTACTTGTAATCCACCTTCAGCAGTGAATCACAAGCACATTATTGTGGCCGTAGACTACTTTATCAAGTGGTATGAGGCCATGCCCACTTATAAAAACGATAGTGAAACAACGACATTGTTCCGCTTCAATTATATTATTTCACGATTTGGTATCCCGAGAAAGATTGTCACTGACCATGGCAGTCATTTCCAGAACCAACTGATGTCCGAATTGGCTCTTAAATTGGGCTTCCGGCAGGAGTATTCGTCTCCGTATTATCCTCAGGCCAATGGCCAAGTAGAAGCTGTGAATAAGTCCCTCAAAACGATCCTGCAAAGGATAATTGACAAAAATCTCTCCAATTGGCATCTCATGTTGTATCCATCTCTCTGGGCATACCAAACATCGGTAAATACTGCCACTGGTTTTACACCTTTTCAGTTAGTTTACGAGCTAGAATCTATCTTTCCAGTTGAATGCAAAATTCCATCTCTTAAGCTAACTCTTGAGCTCCTTCCAGAGACCTCTAGTCTCGAAGAGTGCCTCCTTCATTTGGAACATCTCGATGAGCAATGTCGAGATGCCGCCACAATCAATGAGGCTCATAAGAAAAGGGTTAAAACTCAATATGATAGAGTTGTCTGTCCTCGAGTCTTTTCTGAAGGTGACCTTGTCTTGGTCTATGACCAAGATAAAGACACCTTGGGGGCAGGGAAATTCAAGTCTATGTGGTATGGTCCCTTCATAGTGAAACGAGTTTTAGAAAAAAGGGCTTATGAATTAGTCGATTTTGAAGGGAACAAGTTGGCGGAGCCTCGAAATGGGCTCTACCTCAAGAAGTACTTTGCTTAGGTTACGACCGAGCAAATAGTTTCTTTGTATATTTTGTATTTTTGTACATTTTTTATCGGGAGTTTTTGTGATATCGACATTTTTTTTTATCTTCTTTGGCAGGTGTTGATGGATGACTTGGTCTATTTTGGATTCGCCGATGGTGCTAGTTGGCACACTCAGAATCTTGCTTCCGCAACTTGGGTGATTTATTATCCAACTGGTCAGTTGATGGTGTCAAGGGGAGTATGTATTGGATCTACGTCAAATAATATTACCGAATATATTGCCATCATTAATTTACTATCCAAAGCTATTTCTTATGGAATTGATTTGTTGGTAGTGTATCTTGACTCACAGCTGGTGGTGTCACAATTGAATAACATTTATCAGGTTCGGGATTCTTATTTATATTGCCAATTTTTTAGAGTGAGGGTGTTGCAAAGATCATTTGTTTTTATTACTTATTTGCACATTCCATGATCTGACAATTCATTAGCAGATTCTATCGTTAATCAAGCATTAGATTGGCATATCATTCATTCATCAAGATTAAATCAAACATAAAAAATATGGAACTGTATATATATATATATATATATACAGTTGTCTATAATGCGACTTTTTGAAAGCTTTTCCGGTGGGTTTTTCCAGTCAAAATCCGGCAGCAATTTATTGGAATCGCAAGTTTGATAGCTAGTTTATGCACAATCAAAGCGTCCTAGGGGTTTTTCATGGTGCTGAATCCAAGTATGCAGTTAAAAAACCATTTTAACTGCAACAAATCAAGATTTAACCTCAATTTCTTCTGCCGGATTCCGTCACCGGAATCTCCAAAAAGTCGCATTATAGACAACTCCTATATATATCATAAAATCACCCATGTGTACATAAAGTGTTTCAAAAACAATATACAAAATCGAGACTAAAATGCCCATAATCATGTCTAGTACATCTAATGACCCAGCTCAGGATGAGCGGCTAAGTAGATGACTACTGCTTTTGGCCACACGCCGGAAAAGGCGAACCCAATCATGTGGCACTCCTACCACGCTGCGCTGCATATCCTCTGGTAGATCTTCTATGACCTCCATTGGTACTCGGTGAGTCAATCTCACCAAGTTTCGTTGGACTGCGTATAAGACCCTTTCAGTCTCTGTAGCCGCCTCTTCGACACCTCTTTCATGATGCTTGTGCCATGGAAATCTGTCTGGTCATATCGGACCCACATTTGGACATGATCATTATATCAATATTTTAATCCCATCAAAAATATCTTTAAGTTCATTTTCATATTTAAAAAACACAAAAAAATCTTAAAATTGATAAAACTTAAAAAATGGTTACCTATCTCTCCCCATGCGGTGTTTGGTGGCAGCACTAAATCCGGATCTCCTTTGAAATCCATGCGAGCATAGGGATAGTCATCCACAATGATGATTTGTTGTTCCCACTAGGAGAAGAACTCATCATCAAAAGCAGTCCTTGGCACGTCTCCGCCTACAAGGCGTTTCATCAAGTCGGCCCACCTGCCCATTCGAGGATCTCGGGGGCTACCGACAGAAACTGATACTCTGGGATGTAGCCCTGGAACGTTCTTGAAGAAGAAAGAGCACAAAATGGTCCCGTATCCAAAATTCTTGGTCTGTACTTTCTGAATGGAGGACAATTGGCTCTTCATGTTAGTGAGAAGAGGTGTACACCAATCAAAAACTGTGGTGAGACACTCCACGACCAAGCTCATGGATAGTCGTGACACTTGGTGCAATGAGGCTGATCCGTTTATTCTGGCTATGGTAAACAGTAAGATCCTCAAGGACAAACTCTTTACATGTTTGATTGGAATCTAGTTTCCAATCTTCTCCGGATGCCCCAGATAGTATATATGCACGTAGTCATCCACTGAAAGACTACCTCGTGTTCGGCCAGTTGAATGTACCACTTCTCGTCTCTAGGAGAGACTAGTGATAAAGTAAATATATTCTACCTCTATCCTCAAAGGCATTTAATCAATCATAAAAGCATCATCTTCGATACTCCAGTAGTGGATCAACATTTCAAGCAAGCAAGTATTGACCTTCATATTTGGCATTTTGAATTTTTTTAATAAACTGCATCCCCTCAATGCATCTAAAGCCTGTTGATCATTCATAACTTCATTATCAATGGTAGTATGCTCCCTCTTTCTCTAGGTGATTGTCATCCTAAAATAAAATTGATTTCCAACCGTTATTTTTTGTGTTTAAATTTCAAATCGCGTATACGTGGGTCCCTTTCACACACAGTCGCGTGTAGGGCCTACGTATACACGAGTTCATAATATCCAACCTGAGTATACACTGCGTTGAAATTTTTAACATAAATTCCTACAGTGAAATCCCAATTAAAATTTCTAAAAAAATCATAAATCAATGCAAGCTAGAATTGGGGGTTACCTGATGATTTTGATGTAATTTGAGCGGTCCAATTCTTTGGGGGGCAAGTTTGCTCCTTTTTTCTCCACAACATTTGCTTTCAACACAAATGGTAAAAATGGTGAGTCAAAAATCATTTTATAGGCTTTGAAAATGTCAATTTTTTTTTCAAAACTTGATTTTTTTCGTCTCATGAATCTCTTAACTTGGGAGTTTGGATTGTCGAGAATAGGTTGTTTTTTAGGACATTTTGGATGCTTTTTCGGAAATTTCACGTCGGTTCCATGACTGCTGACCCGTCATGGCAGGTATCATTTACTCACTGGCATATAGGTTAGGGAAACCATTTTTTCCGTTGCATTTTTCATACTAGCCTCCATTTGTCGATACACTTGCCATAGGATCGATCCCATCGTGTTATGGTTAGTAAGCCATGTTCACTCGCCGATTTCTTAAATCATGACACAATGGTAGAGCCATCCTTTACATCGGCATTGTAGTTAGCACCTCTAGACATTGTTTGCCCATGCTGTTTCATTGAGTAGGCTCGGGAGTCCTCTCTAGTCCCTCCATGACTTGTGCTGCCATGACTTGTGCGTTGAAGACTCATTCCTCTTTGCTTCTTCGCTTCGTTCTGGCCTTTTACCCTAGAGGCTTCTTTGAGTTGAGTTGTACTATTGCATTGCATTTTGACCATTTGCACCTTTTGGCCTTGAGCCAGCTTCACTTGGACTCGTGTTTAAGCCACTTTTTGACCATGTTTTCTGCAAAAATCAAACTTCCAATCCCTTAGCTTCTGCAACTTGACACACCCTCAGACCCGTGGAAGGAACATCCCTTTGAGCGTCCTTGACCATCTTCGCCTCCCTTTATTGAGCATAGGAATTTTCCCATCCTAGGAACTAGATTATTTGTTTCACTGGCACTCGTTCTTTTCAATGTACTATAGCATTCTTTTATTATTTTTCAAGCTTAAAGTAAAAAACAAAAAAAATTACATATTCCAAAAAAAGAGCAGGAACAGGACAACATTTCCATCTATTGTTGGCAGCTAGAGTCAGTTGTGTCACCCTTGAACAAAGCACTCAAAAGAAAGTCTCTCTTCCATTTGGGCGGGATTTAGTTTGACTTAGGTATGCCTTAACCTTGTTATTGAGTCAGTTCTCCTTCGATTGGTTATCTCTTCCAATCATATGGAGAGTTTGTTCGTGCTTCCTGCATGATGAGCTTATACAAAGTCATCATATGCTGCCACATGGTCATAATTGAGTCATGCTTTTGTTCAAGGGAAGTAAGCTTGAGTTGGCCTCTCTATGGTGTCTCTTGATCTATTTTTCAGTCGGCCATCCTCGGTTGTCAGTGTCTTGTCTATCATCACATCAGTTATATTGGTCCTTTACTCGTGCCGGTTTGAGAAGGTCTCCATTGACTTCTTGCTAGCGGGTCTTGTCCTTATCGACGACAACATATTGCTCTGAGGACAGACCTAGAGCCGCACCCTAGCTCTATTTTCATTATTTATAGGTCACCTTGTGCTCAACATCGATCAATATCATGGGTCTTTCACTGAGTGGTTTCCCTTGTGTTCCACATCAACTTTCATTATCACACATTGGGATTCGTGCAGTGCCTTGGTTTCCATTTGATCCTATTGGTGGATTCCTCACCTCTGTGTCAGCTTTCATTATTGGTTGGTTCAGAGGATTTCTATTGTGCACTAGCTACATCTTGTGTACACCGGAAATGTGCTTCGGCCAGGTTACTACATATTTTTTCGTCCGATTCCTTCCAAATTATTGGCCTACGGGTTACACTCGCACTAGATTGATAAAAGATGCCTTAATGCCTTCCTTCTAGCGGATCTTTCCCTTTTGAATATGAATCATTGCTCTAGGGCAAAGGTCTAGAGTCCATTTGGCAGTACCTTGGGGTTTGCAGTCATCAGTGGCAGATCGTTCGCTATCGACAGTGGGAAACCATCATTGTCTCCTGATTGATATATTCTTATAGGTGTTCGACTTCAACTCATCTATTCACACTTGTTAGATTGTACTAGGTACCTTGACTCTCATTATCATTATTGATGAGTAGTCTCGCATTTGTTAATAGTATACATCAATGACCAGTAATCAAACGATTTCTCACATGGTCGACTTCAGATCATTTATTCCCATTGTGTAGAAATGTACCACGGTGGTCGGTGAAGACCTTGGGTTGCATTAGCGTTCTTTGGTTCACTTGTTAGTTGCTCCTATTGCTGCTAGATGACACCATTCCACCTTATATGTTGCAGTCCTTCATAGCGACATCCTATATGCTGGCATCCAAGTTGCAATGTAGTATCATCTTATTCAATCATGTTCATTTGGTACTATTGGGATCAATTTTTGACATCAGTGATCAGCTTCATCCTTCAGATCCATTGATCATCTTCTTATATGTGATATTCAGACATGTACTTGTTCAATCGTGATAAGATGATCTGTTATGTACTTTCAGTTCCTTATACTTGTATACATAGTGGATCAACTTGTACTTGATATACGGACATGTTTTACTTTCTCTGAGCATGGGTATGCCCGCTTCAGACAATTGTTTCTTTTTGATCTTCTTTCGCTGGCCTGGCAGGCTAATCTGGTGAAGTCCTTCTTAGTTTTCGACAGGTTTCCTTTCCATATACTTAATACATTTCAGCCATCATGTTCCCCTTTTGACCTCATATATTAGGGGGCATCTGTTATAGCTCCAAACATCACCCTGTGTATTTGTGATGCTTGGTTTATGGCCTAGGGAAACCCCTCCTTCCATAATTGGTCCAAATATTTTAAAAACAATGTTTTACTTCTTGTACGCTACTTTTCCCTGTGTTAAAAGCGTGTACACGCGGGTCAGTTTATACCCAACCCGCGTAGATGTGTTAAAACACTTTAAAAAATTAAATTTCCTTAACTATGGGTGGAGATCACGTGTTTTATCTGTTTATTACCTATTAGTGCCTGTGGCTCAACTATTCCCAACTGTTTCCCAACTAAAAAACTAATTTGGAAGAAGTATAAAAAGACTTCAATGGGAAGGCCTTAAGGAGGAGAAACGATATAGAATTACTATACTGAGTTTATCCCCTAATCAAGTCTGAAGAATCCCTGTGCTTCAAGCATTTCCCCAAGTTCAGGAAACCCTTGTTTCCTTGAGTTTTGATGTTCTCTCATATGCTTGGAGATATCATAGTATTGGTTATGGAAGGAGGTTGTTGAAGACTGGGACTGGACGAACCTAGAGGACGGTTCTGCTTGGAGCCGGAAGAGGAAGACTCAGGTGAACTCTTTCCATGTTTTTATTATAGTTTTCTGCAATAAAAAAACGTTGTCTTGTTCCCGATATCGACTTTGTCTATGCATATGATGTTATTGTTATGGTTTATATCTGAATGATTATTTCAATGTATAACTAACCATCTATATATATGATATAAAGTTGATTTCACTATAATGATTTATCTATATGCTACTATGTGTATTCGAATTCGCTGATTTGCAGGTTCGAAGATCATTAGGAGTTGCAGAGGGTTTGAACCCTGGCTGGAACTACCCAAACAAAGGACATTTGGGTATGTTCATCATCACATAGTTAGTTAGTTTCAACATATTGCTTGAGTTGAATGCTTGTTTCTTGCTGTAGAATACTCCTGCTTTGCTAGGGTTTTGACCCAAAGCCCTAGGGGACTTATTCCCTTTAACAGGAGGAACCCAAATTGGTACTGGAAAAGGAGGAGGACAAGGAAAAAAAGGAATATTAGGTTCCTCCTCAGAATATTGAGGTATCCCATGGTTTGCAAAATTTGGGGAGAGAGAATCATCCAAGGGTTCAGATTCAAAATATATCAAAGCGAGTAGAATCAAATTCTAAAAATTTTCCATAATGAAATCTGAAGCAATAATTCCCTCGGGAAATTCAGAGCAAAGGTTAAGAAATCGATTAAGAAAAACCTTTTCAGATTCACCAAGTTCATTCTAAGCAAATCAATGCTATCACATACATCTTGATAATCATACCTTTGAAAGGCTTCACGAAGATACTTAACAAGTAGATTGAATGAATTTTTAAAAGAAACAGGTAACGTTTGACACCATTTTTGAACCCGACCTTCAAATGTGAGGGTGAAAAACCTAGCCATGACATACTTACAATGAGTTCCGTTAGAGAGAGAGAAAATGCATAAATTGAAAGAAGTGTCCAAGGACAGTTAGTTCACTCTCACCATCAAACTTGAATTGAGATAAGTCACAAATGATTTTTGTAGGGATGGTCAAATCAAGCTCCTTAGAAAAACATATCAGGATTATAATTTGGGAAAGAGACATTTAAGCTAAGAGATTCAAAATAGACTTAATGGGCACAAATTGTCCTCTGACCCTCCTTCTAGCGCCAAAATGTTTACAATGCCAGATACTACCAACATACAGAGGGTCTCCCCGATTTGAAGTTCCAATTAGACCTCACACCATTTGGAGTAGGAGCACCATCCAGAGTATTAGCTCGACCACTATAACACAGGTCCATCTTGGTTTTAATGGATAACATAAGAGATCATATACATAAATCTTGAATAAGAAAGGATGTTAACATTGTGAAACAACGATTCCAATGTGTAAAAAAAGACCTTCACGAGTGAGAAACAAAAGTGAGTCTCTAGAAGAAAGTAATAGTACTAACCTAAGAGAGACACATGAGAGCATACAAAAGTTTTATTAGCAAAATAGTTCACATAATGATTGTAAAGTGAATACAACACACATTCAACAAGATAATCTCACATGGAAGCAACAGGTACTCTCTCTACAAGAGGGAATGATCTCGCTCAAGACACATAAAAGGATGATGGATTCACTCAGGGAGAAATGGTTAAAGGAACAATGGGAGAGAGAATGGTAAGCGCGAAGACATAAGGAAGCTATGAAAAAGAAGGACGAACAACTATAGCTGTTACAATGACAACTTCTGGATCTAACAAATGATAAGACAAAGCTTCGTGAGCTTGCCTTGAACGTGCTAGGATGCAGGTGGCCTTCCCCATCATATCCAGTGTTCCTCTGGGAACATTATTATTTGTTTCAGTTAAAAGCAGTCTTTGAGAACAAGCCTTTTTTGGGTTCTTCTACCCGTACTTTTCTTGAAATTTTTCGTACTTGTGATTTTGATGATTTGCATAACATAGTGTGTGAATATGTCAGCACAAAGATGGTGGCAAGTGTTTTCTCCTATATGGGAGATTTGTAGTTGCAAGCCTTCCTTTCTTTTATGAGAAACCAAATCGAATGGCCTCTAGCCATGAAATCAGCTGAGACCAATGAAGAAAGGGAAATCAGCTGAGACCAATGAAGAAAGGGCAACCTTATGGGTCAGAGAAGAGCTAGGAATGGTTTATGAACTAAGACGTGAGTTTAAGTTATTCCTAAGTATCTCGGGGTCAGGGAACAATCGACCACTTATAGAAAAATGATTGTAGGGATTTGCCTCAATTTGTATGCACAAATGAAAAGTTGAGCGTTAGCAGGGTGACTTAAGCGCACTGAGGCCTGTAGTGCTGAATTACAAGAAGGAGGTCCTTTTGAGGACATGAATTTCGTGGTTGCTATTACACAGGTACTTGAATATGCCCGGGTAGTGCAGACATTGGGAGCATTCTGGATCAGACTTAGATTAAAATTTCCTCTGATTTGGTTACAAGTGGAAGAATACTAGTTGGATTACCACTTGTGCGACTATGAAGAAGAATCCTGGCTACGACAATTGATGGCTACTTAGGGTTATAGGGCTCTTGGTGAAGATACTGTTGGTGCCTATATTTTTATAGATTTGCATCAGGGGTATAGCAGGAGAAGCCCAGGTTCTACATGGGGACATGCAATTGCTTCAATTGGGGGGAGATGTTGGGTGTGGTTTTTATACATATTTCCTACACTTTCTTTCCCCAGTTTTGATCCTCTTTCCCTCCAGGCCAATGAAACTTCACATGTTAATCACCCTTTTTCTCATTATATACAACCTATTTCACCGTCACGTTATTTTTCCATATTTTGCTAAATATAACGATACAATATTCCTTTTTGTGACTAACTGGGGTAAGCATTGGAGCAGTATTTGGATCCATTTCTTTTTTCAGGTGTTTCTTGCGAGAACAAGGTTATGGAGTGAACAAGCCGCGCTGATCGGTTTCAGAGCAGGGTAGAGCAGATTGCTGTTACACTCTGTATGTTGTTACAGATTGCTGTTACACACTGTACGCTGTTACAAGTGTTACTGTTACACCACGTGCTGCTAAAGATGATTGCTGTTACACCTCAGATGTTGTTACAAGGATCTTTTTACATAGTGATTGCTGTTACATCCCAAACCATCATTTGACTGGAGGGTGTTGTTGCACTGTAGCTGGAAAAGTTGTGGGTACTATTCCACACAACAACTGTTAGAAGTTATGAATTGTTTATTTAGAAGTAACAGATCCAAATGGTTGTGATCTTAACCAATGTATCAAAATAGCATTTTTATTTGGGAATAGGTTATAAAGATTTCTATTTTATGATCAACATGAGAATCGCGAGATTCTCATGACTGATCTATTCCTGATTTTGGGTATGTAATGAATATAAAAGAAACTTAATTTATCATGTACAGGGATGACATAGAGAAAGCATTGTTACTCTGATCTTGTAACTTTTAATTATTGAAGGCACTATGGTGATGTTGTTATTGTTTCTCATTTGATTCTTTAACTATTTCGTGTTCATTCCGCGCCCCTGCTAGGGAGGAAGGGCCCTCCTCTTTAGCAGGGATTGCAACAGTAGAAGTAGCTGTATATTATTGTTTCTTTTATTGTTGTATGGTTTTCTACTATTGTTGTATAAATTGTAGAATATATTCGCTTTAGTTCTAGAATTATATTATGTTGTTACACTGGTTTGATTAAACATAATGGTAGTTGACTAGCTGGTGTAGTTATTAGTTCAGTGTGTGGCATGCCCTTGCTCTGGTAATTTTGAAGTGTGATTTCATTTCTGTAGAGTGTTTTAATTTTTGCATGAATGATTTAATTTCTGCAATTCATTCAGTGACATTGTTTAATGTTTCTTTCTATTTTCACTCTTGGTTGTAGTGTATCGGTACAGATAGTGAAAAATCCATTGAAACAACAAGACCTACCCTAGGTTGAGAATTAAATGGTTGCAGTCTTGATCAATTAAGATTGATTAAAACAACACTACAAAACCCATTAAAACCTCCAGTAACTATTTATCACAAATAATTGAACTATCCATTCAAAGATTCATGGAAGATCTCAAAGGAATAATTCTAATACCATGTTAAAATTTTAGTGCATCGTAGTTAAACCTACAAAACTACAATCCTTGTAAACCTAGAACTCAATTAAATTCTCAAAACAATTGTTTGTATGTTAAACCTACATAATTACAAACACATAACTAACTATAAATTATGAACAATAAAATATAGAAATTTTCAACACTCAAAATTGCCACTCTTTTTCTTATATTGATAGCAAGATATCAATATATAACACAATTAATACTAGATTCCCACTATGTATTTAACCGAGAGATATATTGAATACTTTTATAGATAAGTAGGCTAAGGTTTATAAAATATTGGAACCCTAACCCTAGGTGCTTAGGATAGAGTACCATGTATGTTTTAACCCTACACAAATAATTCCTGCAAACAAATTCTTAATAAAATAGACAAGATTCAATGGAAAACACACACATTAACATAAATATTTTATCTTGGAAACTCAAATCCAGGACAACCAACAATATTTTTTCAATATATTATCTTTACAATATTAAAATATGTCTTAGATTTCATAAATCTCCAATACATTAACCCTTGGGTAGAATACAACCATAGTTCCTTGAATAGGTCTACAAAACCATGGGTCAAACCACCATGCACTCAAAAACCACTAAAATTAGAAACCACATGCCGAAAACTGCTAAAAAACGAGCAAAAATCGCCCCTGTAACCCCCCTACGTGCATTGTGCATATAAGTTGTGCAAAGAATCTAACACATACCCAACATACCCAGCCTACAAGCATGCATGCATTGGGTCCCTATGGAACCACACCTTCATTGGATAAGAGTCCTTGTGCTACTCACCTTCATCCTATCCTTAGGATTAGTGCACATGGCACCCACCCTTTAAAACCATAACTATACCTAACTATTGTACTTCCTATAATTCTAGAAAAGAAAACTTAAATTAGAAAAGCACCTTCAAAACTTGGACTAAAGAAAATTTGCTAATTCTGGAAAAGAAACATAACTGAGGAACAACATCATTAAATATTAAATCAAGATAACACAATAAATGCACAGATTGACTTTCTTTGTAGAAGAACTACCTATTGGGCCGAAGTACTATAGAGGTATGCCCTCATCCCTCCATATTACTGATATACACTATTGTGTTGAGGAAATTAAGTGCACCATGTCTATTAAAGGAAGAACAATAGATAAGAAATCATATGTAAAACTAACATATAAGTCAATAGTGAGAAATAAAAAGGTAAAAAAGAATAAAGGCTATTCGATTATATAATGGAGGAGAATTTTATTCGAATGAATTTATTGGTTTATGTAAAGAAGTGATCCAAAGAAAATTGTATACTCCATATACACTCCAATAAAATGGGGTATTTGAAAGAAGAAACAAAATGGCATAGGAGGTGGTAATGCATTACAAGGCAAGGGAATTCCAAACTAATAATAGGCAAAAGCAATACACATATTTCCATGTACTTGCAAAACATGGGTCTTACAAAGGTGGTGAGGGATATTATACCAAATGAAACTTGGTTAAGCAATAATAGTAAATCACTTGAGAGATTTTGACTTTGTAACGTGTGTTTCCAAATGAAAAAAATACAACTTTCACAGATGCAAATTTTTATTTTATTTTATTATTATATAATATAATTAATTTTATTTTATTTTATTTTTTTAATAAATTATAGCGATCAATCAAAAACTTGCAAAATTTTAAATAATTTAATAAAAATTATTATTTTGAAATTAAAATATTAAAGCATCTCATCATTTTCCAAGTCCATTTGCGAATACCTTATGAAAAAATAATCGTTACAAAACAAATTAGCTGAAATAGCAGCTACTTCCTCTACGTTTAGGATTATAATAGTCCATTTATTAATATAATCATCTACATATTCTTGGATTCCCATTAATAAACTTGAAAATATCCTAATTCTTGAACTGATTTTTGGCACGTTTTTAGAGACTTGGCTTAACAACGAACACCAACTTTAGTAATAAAGCCATTTCTAATTCCTTGATTCTCTTTTTCAGCATTATGTTTTCCATCTCTTGTTCATAAATTGAATAGGCAAGTGCATCCCCAATTGCTTGATAAAATTCAAAAAGCAGGGGTTTGATTTTTTTAATGTTAATTTCTAAATTGTTTTATCAACAACTATTCTTCAAATTCACCTTTTCAATTTATAATGTTTTAGAACTTTTATCATGCATTTCATGATGCACTGTGATTGATTCCTCCTTAAAATCAATTGGGTCTTCTTGGGCGAAATCCTCTTCTATATACTAACTCTCTAGCAATTTCTTTTTAAGAGAGTTTGGTATTTCAACAATTTCATCATGACCATCCATTTCCATTACTTGAACATCCATTTTCTTTGATAAAGCTTTAAATTTTCCTTCAATAGTGCTTCTCTTTCTCTTTGATTTACAGTAGTAGCATGAGTCTTTTTGAAATTATATTTAGGGTGATTATCGTCACCACCTTTTGCAACATAACCACCAACATTTTTCCTTGGTTCATTCTTTATGGATTGACTTCTACCATGTGATATAGAAGTAATTCTTTGATATTGTTGTGGAGTCGAACCAAAACTTGTAGTAGAATGGTCATGTTGTTTGTATTGTTTGTTCAAGCTATGCAAAACACTAACATGTTCATGATCTGCCCAAGGGGTATTAGGTAAAACCTGATTACCCCCCCACCTCCCCGCTCCCCCCACACAACTTCTACGTTCTTTGCTAAGAAAATTGCACTATATCTAACATAAGTATGATGAACTAAAAAAGTGGCCTCATGGTTAAAACCCTCAACTACTTCCAATTCCTTTAGTTTGAGCTCCTTCACTTAAACAACATCTTAATTAAGATGAGAAATACTTTTGATACTTAGGAGGCCAAATTTGATAGGAAGTGGTATGAATTGTTTCTTCTTCTTTTCAATGAAGAAATGGGCCCCATGTCTGTATTTTTAGCAAAAATCTGCCAAGAAAGAAGTATCATATACATAAATTGGAAACACAATGGGATTTGCTTCAAGCCCAAATAGTCAAATAAATGAAAAATCTTCTTGAAAATGGAAAAGCCCCCTTCCTTCTAGAAAGGTCAAGGCTTTAAAGAACTTCTATTATCTAAAAAACTAGCCAACATTCTTCTGCATTCTGCAAGGAAAAAAATCCTGTACTTGACAAAATAAACTAGTTCTTGTGCTTCCACAATGTGGGATACCAAAAATGTACTGGATCCATGTCAAAGTTGGATTTCCATGCCCCGGATAGGCCCTTGAAAATGTTGCAATAAATAATAGCATAAACAAGGTTCATGGAGAACTACTTTGTCTGATTGAAATTTCCAAATTGGTATAAGATTTTGGATGAAATTTTATGAACCCAATTGAATATGGATCCTTCATGAACACAATAGTGTTGTACATATAGAAAAAATCTAGGAACAAATAAATATACTCTTGGCCAATAATTCTTGTGAATATCGAAGAAAATTCTTGATATGGGCCATTTAACATACATACCTCAATTTTGCTAGCATTAATCAATTCTTTGCTTGGTTTCTTCAAAAAAATTCTTGAGAAGGGTATTTATGTTAAAATATGAAAGTTTTGTGTAGAAATTGAAAAATGCTTTGCAGAAACTTGAAAGTTCTATGCAGAAAACTGAATGTACTTTTCAGAATTGAAGGTATTTTGCAGAAAACTAAATGGAACTGAATGTACTTTCTAGAAAGTTGAATGTACTTTGCAGAAAATTGAATGTACTTTGCAGAAAATTGAATTTATTTTGTAGAAAATTGAATGTTCTATGTTGTTACAATTACTTAGAATTCAAATTTCTTCTTAAAAAATTTTCAGATCAACAATTGTAGATAGAACATAAACTTAAGGATCATATGAAGACAACCAAGCACAAAGATCTCACACTGAAATTTTGGTCCAATGACTAGGGAAAAACTCCACAAGGGAGAAAACCCAAATGATTCTTCTTCTATTAGATTTCTTCAATTGTTTAGAAGAGTAGAGAGAGAGAGAGAAAATGAGAATGAATAAAGTCACCAATGTCTGATCAACTTGCAACTGAAGTGCACTTGCTATTTTCCTGAAGATCTCCTCCTTTTCTTGACTAGATCATGTCCTTCACACTTTCTCTATCTCTTCCCTTGCTCTTGCTCTTCATTAGCTCTCACACTTCTCTTACACACACCCAACACTTTCTCTCCTTCTTTACGATGAACATACTACTCTAAAATCTCACTTGCTCTTGCTTAAATATATTGGAAAGGAGAGGAGTTACAAAATGAATTCATGTCTTGAGCCAATAATAAGAGAATTGAATTCCACGAGGGAGGAGTTGAGGAGAAGTTTAACTCATCCTAAGAATATAGAGAGAGGTACATTTATCTTGAGGAGTTACAATTCGAATTAGGGAGAGAGAGAGTTAGACTTAGACATGAGAGAATATTTGATGAGAGTTACAAATCGAATTGAATGAGGGAGTTACAAGTGCATTTAATGAGGAGGAGTTACACTTTTGCAATACGTTGAATTAGTGAGGGAGAGTTATATTCTCTTAAGTGTGGAGTTACTATTTTATTCCAAGAGAGAGGTTCAATTTTCCAAGTAAAAGGTTCTCAATTTAATTTATTTATTTTGTGAGAGAATTCGTTTTTATAAATCCATTAAAAGTGAACAACATTAGGCTATTTTATAAATAATAGTAGGATAGTAATAATAATAATACCGGTAAGGATAAAAATGTTAATTATTGACTTGTATAATCATGATTGATTTGATTTTAAATTGAATTCCATATGTCGAGATCATTCTTAATCATTTAGACATGTCTTTATATTTTTGGAACGTCACTTCGAAATTGAGATGTGACTTACTATTTTTGGAAAGTCATATTATATTATCAGAAATGAAATTTTTATTGTAGGTGGTTCAAACAAAACTGAAAAATATGATTTCTTCTCGTACAAATTCATCCTTAAGCTACCAAATTTTAATACTCTCTTTCAGCTAGGGAGGAATTTCTTTTTGCATCAAAGATCTTTGTTTCTCTATAGATGTAGCCCAAATTGGGTTAACCATGTATATCTGTGTCTCTCTTGTTTTATGTGTTTCTATATTTATTTTTCCGCAATATTTTGTGCATTTCATTACTCCGTTAATTATTTTCTAACAAATGGTATTAGAGTCAAAGGTCTATTTGGCCGATAAAATTGCAGGAAATAAGGGTTCCTAGTTCGAGTGGGAGCAATGGCGAAAGATGGTAGGTTTAGGGTCGAGAAATTTAATGGATAAAATTACTAGCTGTGGAAGATGCAAATTGAATATTATCTGTATAAAAAAGATATGTACCTGCCATTGAGTGAAAAATCAAAGAATTCGATGAGTATGACAGATGTTGAATGATAGATTCTTGATTAAAAAACACTAGGAACAATAAGACTGTGTCTGGGAGCATCGGTGGCATTCAAAATTTCAAAGGAAACGATAATAAAAGGTTTAATGACAAGATTGACAAAACTATATGAAAAGCCCTCAGCCTTAAATAAAGTATTTTTTATGAAGTGTCTATTTAATATGAATATGTCAGAAGGTGGATCTGTTGTTGACCATTTAAATGAATTTAATACGGTTACGAGTCAGTTAAGTTTTGTAGAGGTAAATTTTGATGACGAGATTAGGGATCTGTTATTTTTGTTCTCTTTTTTAGAAAGTTGGAATGGATTAGTTATGGCTATTAGTAACTCTATCTTTCGATCTAGTACTTTAAAGTTTGATGATGTTGTTGGTGTCATCCTTAGTGAGGAAATGCAACGAAAAATATCCGGTAAGACATCATGTAATTCTTTCACTGTAGAGACTAGGGGAAGACAAATTAAAAGAGGAAGGAGCCCATGAAATCATAGTAATTCAAGAAAAGTTAGATCCAAATCTAGATTGGGGATAGTGTGATAGAAATGCAGGAAGAAAGGACACTTGAAGAAATACTACAAATCTTTGAAGGGAAAAGAAGGAGATTGACAATAGGAGAAAAATCTTGAAGCAGATGTGACAAATGAGGTGTTGCGAGATGCTTTGATTCTTTCATTAGAGAATATTATTGATTCCTGGGTGGTAGATTCAGGGGCCTCATTCCATGCCACACCTAATAGGAAACATTTTCATGACTATGTTCAAGGAGATTTTGGACAGGTTTGTCTGGGTGATGATAAAACTTGTAAAATCATTGGAATGGGTAAGGTTTTATAAAGAAACAAAATGGAAACCAATGGTTATTGAAGGAGATAAGGCATGTTCTAGATCTGAAGAAAAATCTGATTTCAACAGGGTAGTTAGGTGGTGAAGGCTGTATAACTACATTTACAAGAAAAATATGAAAGGTCACCAAAGGAGCCCTAGTAATAACAAAAGGAGAAAAGGTTGGAATGTTGTATTTATGCAATGGTATACCCAATTTTGCTAATGCTTTAACCTCCATAGGAGAAATTATGACATTGTGGCATCATAGGCTCGAGCACATGAATGAGAAAGGGATTCAAATTCTCCATTCAAATATTGTTTCCAAGTTTGAAGCATGTTGATTTACCTTTTTGTGAGAGTTTTGTTTACGGAAAACAAAAGAGAGTCAAATTTATCAAAGTTGGGAAGGAAAAGAAGAGAAAAATTAAAGCTTATGCATATAGATATATGGGGACCAACTTAGGTATCATCTCTTGGTGGATCTCTCTATTATGTTACTTTTATTAATGATGCAATTAGAAAAACCTGGATTTATTATATTTGTTAAACACACATGGGAAACAAGAGAAATATGAAAGATAAAACATGACAATACATTTTATTAACAACTGATATACATTTATAGTACATTGTAGTGACCGTTGGGTTTCACATCCCAAGGTCTCTTGGACTACTTTGTCTATTCAGCTTCCACACTAACCCATTGAGGATTAGGTGTCCAACATTCCCCCCTTAATCCAAAGGGTTATGTATGAGTCCAAGAAGAAAGTTGTAATACAAAATGTGCAAAAATACATGGCAGCATTAGGCTGAATGTGCTCTCTGAAATGTTGGTATAAAGGGCGGTGGTTTAAGGATGACCACCAACACTGGAACACTTAGTGCAGTTCCCGGAACTCTTCCATAACTGGCAAGAAGCTGAAGTCTTCTGCTAGAGGAAGTGCTCCTATTGTTTTGAAGAGGGAAACCTTCAACCAATAAAGGGAGGTCTCACCCCACATAAAAGGGAGAACTTCAACCTGAAAAAGGAAGTCTCAACCTGTGATGGTTTAAGGATGACCAACAACTCTGGAATGCTTAATGCAATTCCTGGAACTCTTCCAAAACTGGCAAGAAGCTGGAGTCTTCTGCTAGAGGAAGTGTTCTCAATTTTTGTTCCTGGAATTCTTCCGAAACTGGCAAGAAGTGAAGTCTTCTGCTAGAGGAAGTGTTCAGATTAGCCAACTGAAGGCATGTTTCATGCGACATCTTTGTCTCTGGCTACAACTCTGAAACTGGTGTTGCAGGTTGTGGCTCAGGCTCGCTTGATGTGGCTTTGAAGCTTGTAGATGACCATCATTCCCCCCTGTCAGATACAAGGTGAGAAGATGGAGAAAACTCAACTGCAAGACTGTTCAATATTCTGGAACAAGTTCTAACATGTGTTTGGAATATCTTCTTGGCTGTTGATGCCCATTGCCAAGAAGCGATCCATCTTAGATGAATCTTTGTTCTTGCAGGACGTTTGTTGCTGAAGCATCTGTTTGAAGAATGATTGGTTTTATGACAGTGCTTACATGGATGAAGATCAAAACAGTGATCTTTCAGATG